>CM033637.1:475350-480350 GCA_019453435.1 Rhinogobius similis | reverse complement strand
ACACAGTGTGGATACAGTGTGGATACAGTGTGGATACAGTGTGGATACAGTGTGGATACAGTGTGGACACAGTGTGGATACCAGGGTGGACACAGTGTGGATACAGTAGACACAGTGTGGATACAGTGTGGATACCAGGGTGGATACAGTGTGGATACAGTGTGGATACAGTGTGGACACAGTGTGGATACAGTGTGGATACCAGGGTGGATACAGTGTGGATACAGTGTGGATACAGTGTGGATACAGTGTGGATACAGTAGACACAGTGTGGATACAGTGTGGATACAGTGTGGATACCAGGGTGGATACAGTGTGGGTGGAGGGAGTGTTATAACCAGCATTAGAAGTGAGCAAAGCAAGAAAAAATCAAGATCCTGAAATGATGAATTGATTAAAAAAAAAAAAGAAGCTTAAAAAGAGTAACAAAAAGTGTCAAAAATTGAAGAGAAAGTATGTACACGTGAATGTGTATATTAGTGACTATATATGCATATCTGTAAGTTAATGTGTATATAAGATACAAATTGTACAGTGCAGATAACTATGATATATGCATATCCTCTGCTTTTGTGTTAAAAGTTATTACACACACTTACACACACTTACGCACACACAAACACCTACCCTGACCCCCTTGTCTTATGTCATGTCCCGTGTACCGTCATGTCCCGTGTACCGTCATGTCCCGTGTCCCGTCATGTCCCATGTACCGTCATGTCCCATGTACCGTCATGTCCCATGTACCGTCATGTCCCGTGTCCCGTCATGTCCCGTGTCCCGTCATGTCCCATGTACCGTCATGTCCCATGTACCGTCATGTCCCGTGTCCCGTCATGTCCCATGTACCGTCATGTCCCGTGTAATTGTATGTTATTAAATGTGCTATCATCAAGAAAAGATGTAAACAAGAAAAACTTAACTAAACCAGGATCCAATACAAATTACAGCTAGTGTCTCAAAGAAAAATACAAAAAGATAACATCAGCGTTAATCAACGAAGCAAAAGAGACACCTCTGAGGTGGCACACTCATCTGCCCTGAGCCGTAGGAGGACGGGCGTCTGCGTCAGGTGACTCCTGGGGGGTTGAAGTGGGAAATGGACGGTCTCTGCCAATCAGAGTTTGGCTGTGGAGGAAATGGTTGACAATCTCGCATGAATACATCTTGAGACTGATGACACAGACAAACGTGGAGCTGTTACACCAGGAGTGCAAACAACTTTGATTTAGAAAAGGATGTGAAAGGTACATGTCCTTTTCTCCCGACAGGATTTAGAAAAAGGTTTGATTTGTCTGTTTCCTCCTCAACGTCAACGACCCTGTGATTATCCAATTTGAGTTCAAATTAAAATTGCATCAAAATGACATCAGTGCAGGCCCAGATGCCTCTGCACAAGCACATTAACGAACCACATAAATACAAAAGACATGCTATACATGTCTTTTATCATTAAACAAATATATTCTAAGTTAAATAGGAACTCAAAATTGGTGAAAACACAACATTTAAATGTTGAAATATTGAGGTCAACAGATTGTAATGTTTATTCATCAAAAATAAACCTTATGAAACTATTTGACGAACTCCATTTAATTTAAATGAAAGTCAACTAAGGCCGCAACTGACAGAACATTTGAGACAGTTTCTGCTTGCATGACCCCTCTCTACCTGATAATAACCTGCTCCAAACATCTCCTTTATCATAACTAAAATGAGAATTCTACAAAGTTTCAAAAGCAGCAGCTGAGAAGATAGTGATCACTTGAACCCAAACCTGTTCTCAGCGTTATTTATGAGCGGCCAGTGGCTCAGCACATGTCAGTGTCTTGCTGTGCTGCATCTCGGGGTAGTTTGTCACCATTTATGAACCAGAGCGGAGCGAGTGAGAAGAGCTAAACTGGTCCACAGCACTCAGACTCAGGAGTTAAAGCCTGTGTGGGACGTCCTTTGCTCTGAAAGCCCACTCAGCGCTGGAGCTAAAAGGAGAAGCACTCTGCTGCTCTTTCAGGTACTCAGCATCTCCATAAAAGTGGCAGAGCTGACTTTTCTCATGTCATTGTGCACAAGAGCAGGGCCACTCAGACAGTCACTCGGAGCGAACAGTCCCACGCATAGCTCCGGTCGGCAAATGCATCTTTCTTTTCTCGTATGGAAGTAAATAACACAGTGCTGCTGGGGCGCTCAGACAAATGGTCCATCAGCGCATCAGGGCGGAGGAAACACCAACACATGTCAACAGCTGTACTTTGTGCGGCACAGGCTTGTCCTCCTGAGGTTCTGAGGGTCGTGTGTGCTGGACCGTAATGATCCGACTGATATGTTATGTTCAGTATAAACAGATGTGGTTCACGTGCTGTCAGAACGGTCAGTGTCTCCACACAGACACTGTTACTGAAATCGTAAATGTAAAGATATTCATTTGAAATGTATTTATTTATTTTTATTTAAAGGACACATACAGTATTCTGCTACTGTGACTTTTTTGAGCCTTTAATCATGTTCTAACATTGTTCCATCATCAAAAACATACCCGGAGTTGCATCTAGCTTCGTTCACACCATTTTGAGGAATGGAATGGAAGAAAATCTCCCTGCGATTGTCAAAAACACTTCTTGCCATTTTTCTGGTTTTATTCACCACTTATCTGAGAATCTTCTTCTGTTTTAAGTCTGTTTATTTAAGATGAGATGGCAAATTTAAGGTTCTCAGACTTTAAAAGCTAATAACAATACGAACAATTTAAACATAACATACAGAGCATAAAACACAACAGTGCAAACATATACATAAATAAAACATCATAAATCCAATGAAATCTTGTCCAGCGTGAAGCTTCCATTTGGTCAAAGTCGGCCAAAAAGGTCATTTCCAGCCAAGTGAAGCCAGCAGTTATAGACTCTAATTTGGAGCCAAATTCCACATTTGGAAATCCGAGTTTGCGTATCACAGCAACCACAGAGCCAATCAGGAGCCAGGATGTAGAAGGTACGCTTAGCACTTAGCAATGAGAAACCAGTTATTAATGTTCATATTTTGATTTACAAACGTAATAGCGAAATAAAAACACCAAGCTCATGTAGAGCTTTTTAACACAAACATTTGAAGTGGAGAGTGTTGCGTCTGAAGCAGCAGCTACAGCGGCGTGATGGAGCCAGAGCCGAAACACGACTGAGTGTTGGTGCAGTTTGTGTCTTCCTTTTCATTGTGATGGCCTTTTTCCCGCCCCCAAAATTATTTTCCCAATATATCCATTCATTGTGTCCATGGCAGGAGTTTTTAGCCCAGATACATCAATGAAAAAGATCCCAAAACCGTGCACCATTAATAAACTTATGTTATCATTCATAAGTATCTTTAAAAAAGCATTAGACGTCTCCTTTAACATAAGAATCCCCCTCTGTTCTGTGTCTCAAACTCTTTGTTTACCCTCAGCAGAGTTTTCTCATCAAAAGCACAAACTTTCTCTGACGTCCAGACAGACATCTTCGAAGCGGCTGTCAGAGTGGAGACAGGTCCCGGCCCACTCGTCCCACTCGTCCCACTCGGCCCACTCCTGTCTGCTGCTGCTGTCCCTGCACAGACACAACCACAACACAATCTGTTGTCCAGCGCTGCACGTCGGCCTGTGAGGGCAGCACAGACAGGACAGACAACCAGCACAACACACTCTCTAATTCAATCATTAAATAAACACTGGAGAGCCTTTGTGTTTCATGTGGGCTGAAAAGAAAGAACAACATATGGACAGCTTCAAACAATGAGCAAATATGAATCAGAAAAAGAAATATATAAAGACAATTCCAAATATGAAAATGAATAACAGGGTGTGAAATGTGAAAATGGAGCAAACACATTTGTTACACCCAACTTTTTAACTACGTCTTTTACAGCATAATAAGCAGACAGGAGCAGCTAAGATACTGAACCCTGTAGAGGACCTGAGCTCAGAGATGGATGAGACGCCTGCGGAGGGTGAGAGGGGAGTTATGTGGATGTATATAAAAGAACCAGGCAGTGGGACTAAAACCAATTTAAACATAAATACCAACAACACCACCCAGAGAGATGGCTCCAGGACCAAAATAAAGTATAGAATGAAAAAAGAAACTAAACACAGACATACAGGTAAGTCCATCATTCAGAGGCGAGATGTTCCACTTCATTCAGTTGATTTATTACTTGGTTAAACTGGTGTTTGTCCATTGAGTTTCACTCCATTTAAGTTCTTGTCACATGTTTTCATTTCAGTTCATTTCATATTTCAGTTTCTCAGTTAAAATAAACACACAAAGGAAACGACAAGCAGCACAAAGTGTCAGGACCTGCAGGGCCAGTGCTATTGAACACAGATTGTTACATTAGTTCAAATTACAATGAATTTAGGTCAGATGAGCCTGGAGTGAGGCACAC
Source organism: Rhinogobius similis (assembly GCA_019453435.1). Taxonomy (NCBI): domain Eukaryota; kingdom Metazoa; phylum Chordata; class Actinopteri; order Gobiiformes; family Gobiidae; genus Rhinogobius; species Rhinogobius similis. The sequence goes on along the minus strand of CM033637.1, from coordinate 475,937 downwards.
ACCCTGGACACACGCTGTGCTGTGCCCATAACAAGCCCCGCCTACACGCCCAGCTCCAGCAGCAGCTACGACGACCCCCGACACCACACAATGGGTCGCCATGGCGGCAGCTCGGCGCGGTGCAGGGCGCCTGGTGTAACTACACCACAGACGACTTGTCTTAGTAAACGACAGTCTAAATGGTACATCGGGTACAGTGTGACCTTAGGCTTTATGCGAGTGACTTTGGACGTTAGGCAGGTACAGTGTGTGTGTTAACCCTGTCCACACAGACACAGACAGGACAGACATCCATCACTCTCACATTTAGCACTAAACACCAATTTAGAGTTGCCAATTAACCTCCACCGTCATGTGTTTGGACAGAGGGAGGAAGCCAGAGAACCCGGAGAGAACCCACAGTAACACGAGGAGAACATGCAGACTCCACCCAAAGATCATGTGATGTTGGTCTGGTCGAACCTAGACCTCGAGAGCTCTAACCGCTCTGCCACCGTCCACCACTTAAATTTATATCATTGTTTTTACTTAAAGATTTTCATTAAAAGAAATCATTATTTACCTGATATAAGGGCCACATTTTGTCT
>CM033637.1:365587-475250 GCA_019453435.1 Rhinogobius similis | reverse complement strand
ATTATCCAATTTGAGTTCAAATTAAAATTGCATCAAAATGACATCAGTGCAGGCCCAGATGCCTCTGCACAAGCACATTAACTAACCACATATATTTAACATGCTATACATGTCTTTTATCATTAAACAAATATATTCTAAGTTAAATAGGAACTCAAAATTGGTGAAAACACAACATTTAAATGTTAAAGAAGAAACACTGAGGTCAACAGATTGTAATGTTTCTTCATCAAAAATAAACCTTATGAAACTATTTGACGAACTCCATTTAACTAAAATGAAAGTCAACTAAGGCCGCAACTGACAGAACATTTGAGACAGTTTCTGCTTGCTTGACCCCTCTCTACCTGATAATAACCTGGTCCCAACATCTCCTTTATCACAGCTAAAATGGGAATTCTACAAAGTTTCCAAAGCAGCAGCTGAGAAGATAGTGATCACTTGAACCCAAACCTGTTCTCAGCTCCAGCGTTATTTATGACCGGCCAGTGGCTCAGCACATGTCAGAGTGTTGCTTTGCTGCATCTCGGGGTAGTTTGTCACCATTTATGAACCAGAGCGGAGCGAGTGAGAAGAGCTAAACTGGTCCACAGCACTCAGACTCAGGAGTTAAAGCCTGTGTGGGACGTCCTTTGCTCTGAAAGCCCACTCAGCGCTGGAGCTAAAAGGAGAAGCACTCTGCTGCTCTTTCAGGTACTCAGCATCTCCATAAAAGTGGCAGAGCTGACTTTTCTCATGTCATTGTGCACAAGAGCAGGGCCACTCAGACAGTCACTCGGAGCGAACAGTCCCACGCATAGCTCCGGTCGGCAAATGCATCTTTCTTTTCTCGTATGGAAGTAAATAACACAGTGCTGCTGGGGCGCTCAGACAAATGGTCCATCAGCGCATCAGGGCGGAGGAAACACCAACACATGTCAACAGCTGTACTTTGTGCGGCACAGGCTTGTCCTCCTGAGGTTCTGAGGGTCGCGTGTGCTGGACCGTAATGATCTGACTGATATGTTATGTTCAGTATAAACAGATGTGGTTCACGTGCTGTCAGAACGGTCTCCACACAGACACTGTTACTGAAATCGTAAATGTAAAGATATTCATTTGAAATGTATTTATTTATTTTTATTCAAAGGACACATACAGTATTCTGCTACCGTGACTTTTTTGAGCCTTTAATCATGTTCTAACAGTGTTCCATCATCAAAAACATACCTGGAGTTGCATTTAGCTTCATTCACGCCATTTTGAGGAATGGAATGGTAGAAAATCCTCTCCCTGCAATTGTCAAAAACACTCCTTGCCATTTTTCTGGTTTCACTTATCTGAGAATCTTCTTCTGTTTTAAGTCTGTTTTTTTAAGATTAGATGGCAAATGTAAGGTTCTCAGACTTTAAAAGCTAATAACAATTTAAACATAACATACAGAGCATAAAACACAACAGTGCAAACATATAAATAAATAAAACATCATAAATCCAATGAAATCTTGTCCAGCGTGAAGCTTCCATTTGGTCAAAGTCGGCCAAAAAGGTCATTTCCAGCCAAGTGAAGCCGGCAGTTATAGACTCTAATTTGGAGCCAAATTCCACATTTGGAAATCCGAGTTTGCGTATCACAGCAACCACAGAGCCAATCAGGAGCCAGGTTGTAGAAGGTACGCTTAGCACTGAGCTAGCTGTCACTCAAACCAGATATTAATGTTCATATTTTGATTTACAAACGTAATAGCAAAATAAAAACACCAAGCTCATGTAGAGCTTTTTAACACAAACATTTGAAGTATAGAGTGTTGCGTCTGAAGCAGCAGCTACAGCGGCGTGATGGAGCCAGAGCTGAAACACGACTGAGACGACTGAGTGTTGGTGCAGTTTGTGTCTTCCTTTTCATTGTGATGGCCTTTTTCCCGCCCCCAAAATTATTTTCCCAAGATATCCATTCATTGTGTCCATGGCAGGAGTTTTTAGCCCAGATACATAGTTCTGAAATCAAAAAGATCCCAAAACCGTGCACCATTCATAAACTTATGTTATCATTCATAAGTATCTTTAAAAATTTATATTTTATATGTCTCCTTTAACATAAGAATCCCCCTCTGTTCTGTGTCTCAAACTCTTTTACCCTGTTTACCCTCAGCAGAGTTTTCTCATCAAAAGCACAAACTTTCTCTGACGTCCAGACAGACATCTTCGAAGCGGCTGTCAGAGCGGAGACAGGTCCCGGCCCACTCGTCCCACTCGTCCACTCGGCCCACTCCTGTCTGCTGCTGCTGTCCCTGCACAGACACAACCACAACACAATCTGTTGTCCAGCGCTGCACGTCGGCCTGTGAGGGCAGCACAGACAGGACAGACAACCAGCACAACACACTCTCTAATTCAATCATTAAATAAAAAGCAAAGCCACAACACTGGAGAGCCTTTGTGTTTCATGTGGGCTGAACAAAAAGAACATCATATGGACAGCTTCAAACAATGAGCAAATATGAATCAGAAAAATAAATATATAAAGACAATTCCAAATATGAAAATGAATAACAGGGTGTGAAATGTGAAAATGGAACAAACACATTTGTTACACCCAACTTTTTAACTACGTCTTTTACAGCATAATAAGCAGACAGGAGCAGCTAAGATACTGAACCCTGTAGAGGACCTGAGCTGAGATGGATGAGACGCCTGCGGAGGGTGAGAGGGGAGTTATGTGGATGTATATAAAAAAAAACAGGCGGTGGGACTAAAACCAATTTAAACATAAATACCAACAACACCACCCAGAGAGATGGCTCCGGGACTAAAATAAAGTATAGAATGAAAAAAGAAACTAAACACAGACATACAGGTAAGTCCATCATTCAGAGGCGAGATGTTCCACTTCATTCAGTTGATTTATTACTTGGTTAAATTGGTGTTTGTCCATTGAGTTTCACTCCATTTAAGTTCTTGTCACATGTTTTCATTTCAGTTCATTTCACATTCATATTTCAGTTTCTCAGTTAAAATAAACACAAAAAGGAAACGACAAGCAGCACAAAGTGTCAGGACCTGCAGGGCCAGTACTATTGAACACAGATTGTTACATTAGATCAAATTACAATGAATTTAGGTCAGATGAGCCTGGAGTGAGGCACACACCCTGGACACACGCTGTGCTGCGCCCATAACAAGCCCCGCCTACACGCCCAGCTCCAGCAGCAGCTACGACGACCCCGGACACCACACAATGGGTTGCCATGGCGGCAGCTCGGCGCGGCACAGGGCGCCTGGTGTAACTACACTACAGACGACTTGTCTTAGTAAACGACAGTCTAAATGGTACATCGGGTACAGTGTGACCTTGGGCTTTATACGAGTGACTTTGGGCGTTAGGCGGGTACAGTGTGTGTCTGTGTTAACCCTGTCCACACAGACACAGACAGGACAGACACCCATCACTCTCACATTCATTCACTACCATTTAGCACTAAACACCAATTTAGAGTTGCCAATTAACCTCCACCGTCATGTGTTTGGACAGAGGGAGGAAGCCGTAGAACCCAGAGAGAACCCACAGTAACACGAGGAGAACATGCAGACTCCACCCACAGATCATGTGATGTTGGTTTGGTCGAACCTAGACCTCGAGAGCTCTAACCGCTCTGCCACCGTCCACCACTTATATTTGGCCCGAGCCAGTAAACTGGCGAGGGACATTGTTCTCCGTCCGTTTCTTACTTATTATTACGCCTTGTTTTCATACTCTTCGCGGCCCTTTTTGACCCAGTAAACATGCACGAAAAGTCTTCAATGGGGGTATAGTCGCGATGGGCCCGGAAAAAAATTTCGTATTTCGTGCGTCTCGAGAACGTCCGACCCGAACCGAACGAGCAGCACCGGCCCGAATCGGACCCCTATAGGAAATGGGACGAGCAAATTTTGCCCGACGCGCACGAAACTCGGAACAGTGATAGAGAACAGTGACCCGAGCAAAACATGACATTGGAGCGCGGCCCTCGGACCAAGGACACGGCGGCCATATTGGACCGAAGTCGCCACGCCAGTTTGACTTTTTATTTTTGACGGAGAACTTGGACTAGGGCTTTTGCCACACGTGGGTCTGGCACACATTTATGCGATCGGGACACATTGAAATTCAATAGTAATCCACTTTTTTTCGGATATGTCAAATGGTCTCGCCGTGGCTCGCCATCGAAGAACGCCTTCGTTTCCTGTTTTTCCGATCGCATGTCACGGCTACACGCCTGGACTGAGAGAGCTGTAATTTCAGTCACGAGTGCGTAATTATGATCTGAATATAATGCATTAATAAAAATAAATAAAAAGTATTCGCTAGCGCCCCCTACCTATTAAGTCAAACATCGACTTTGTCCGATTTGGACGAAACTTGGGGAATATGTCCAGTGCAGGACGCCATGAAAAAAACTGAATTAGTGATATTGTGCATTTATCATCGTTGGCCACCAGGGGCGCAAAGAGTGCTCACCAAATCATTTCAATAGCTCCTGCACGCACATGCATACTCCGATCGACATGAAATTTGAAACACTCGTAAACGTAAAGCTGCTTAATCCATTTATATGCGCACAATAACAATCAACCCTACGGCGCCACCTGTAGGAGCGCACTAAATTACAATGGGGAGAAAAACAATTACTTTGACTTTTATTAGTGAAAATTTGCAGACAATTCCTAGACGGCCTCCTGATCAGAAAAGCCAATGAGACCCATAGCCTACTTTTCACACTTTTGCCTCTAGAGGCCTCCAGAGCTCCCATTCATTGTCTATGGGACTCAGACTGTCTTCACACAAGGCTGCAATAAAAAACACCTAAAACCTACAGGACAGCCACCAAACTCAATACAGAGACTCCTTTTAAGGGACATTAATGGGTCATAACCGTATTTTTCCTGAAACTAATAAACAGCCTCTAGAGCGCCACCTTTTGGGTGAGGCCTATGGAGAGGGAGACACATTTACTTTGGAGGAGGCCCATAAAATTTGGCACAGTGATAGTACACATAAAAAGCACCCTAAAACATAATTGGTGCTCAGTCGTCAGACCAACAGCATGGCGGCCATATTGATTTTCATTTTAAACGCCACTTTAAGTTTTCGTTTTCCATTGAGAACTTGTCGTAGGGTTTTGGGCCTAGATCAGTCTAACATACACGTTCCTGATCAGGACGCATTGAAATTCAATAAAAAAACAGTTTTTGGAGATATCTCGTAGGGTTTGCGCGTGACTTCCTGTCAAATATCGCCATCATTTCCTGTTTTTGTGCTTATCCCTCAGAGGCACTTGGACTGTGCCTACAGAGCCCAAATTGCCACCAATGATGGAAAATTGAATATTACACAAAATAGACCAGGGAGCACAGGACCACTAATAACTATAGCGCCCCCTACAGTTCACTTAAAAGTGTCCAGATTGTCCGATTGACACCAAATTTTGGGACATGATTCTTGGCTATATAAGATGCAAAAAAGTCAATGGGACCCATGGTCTATTTTTCACAGTTTTGCCTCTAGAGGCCTCCAGAGCTCCCATTCATTGTCTATGGGACTCAGACTATCTTCACACAAGGTTGCAATAAAAAACAACTAAAACCTACAGGACAGCCACCAAACGCAATACAGTGACTCCTTTTAAGAGACATTAATGGGTCATAACCGTATTTTTCCTGAAACTAATAAACAGCCTCTACAGCGCCACCTTTTGGGTGAGGCCTATGGAGAGGGAGACACATTTACTTTGGAGGAGGCCCATCAAATTTGGCACAGTGATAGTACACATAAAAAGCACCCTAAAACATAATTGGTGCTCAGTCATAAGACCAACGAGAAGGCGGCCATATTGATTTTTATTTTAAACGCCACTTTAAGTTTTCGTTTTTCATTCAGAACTTGTCCTAGGGTTTTGGTCCTAGATCAGTCTAACATACACATTCCTGATCAGGACGCATTGAAATTCAATAAAAAACCAATTTTTGGAGATATCTCTTAGGGTTTGCACGTGACTTCCTGTCAAATATCGCCATCATTTCCTGTTTTTGTGCTTATCCCTCAGAGGCACTTGGACTGTGCCTACAGAGCCCAAATTGCCACCAATGATGGAACATAGAATATTACACAAAATAGACCAGGGAGCACAGGACCACTAATAACTATAGCGCCCCCTACAGTTCAGTTAAAAGTGTCCAGATTCTCCAATTGACACCAAAATTGGGGACATGATTCCTTGCTATATAAGATGCAAAAAAGTCAATGGGAACCATGGCCTATTTTTCACACTTTTGCCTCTAGGGCCCCCCAGAGCTCCCATGCATTCTCTATGGGGGTCTGGCTCTCATCACACAAAGAGGCAGCAAAAACCCACTAAGCAGTGAGTAACAGCCACCAAACTTAATACAATGTCTACATATAAGAGACATTAATGGTTCATAACCATATTTTTCATCCATCCATCCATCCATCTTCTTCCGCTTATCCGGGGCCGGGTCGCGGGGGCAGCAGTCTAAGCAGGGACTCCCAGACTTCCTTCACCCCAGACACTTCCTCCAGCTCCTCCGGGGGATCCCGAGGCGTTCCCAGGTCAGCCGAGAGACATAGTCCCTCCAGCGTGTCCTGGGTCTACCCCGGGGCCGCCTCCCGGTGGGACATGCCCAGAACACCTCTCGAGGGAGGCGTCCAGGAGGCATCCGGAACAGATGCCCGAGCCACCTCAGCTGGCTCCTCTCGACGTGGAGGAGCAGCGGCTCTACTCTGAGCCCCTCCCGTGTGACTGAGCTCCTCACCCTATCTCTAAGGGAGCGCCCAGCCACCCGGCGGAGGAAGCTCATTTCGACCGCTGCAAACCGTCCCAGTGCATGTTGCAGGTCCTGATTTGAGGAAGCCATCAGGACGACATCATCTGCAAACAGCAGAGATGAGATCCTGTGGTTCCCAAACCGGACACCCTCCACGCCCTGACTGCGCCTAGAAATTCTGTCCATAAAAATTATGAACAGAACCGGTGATAAAGGGCAGCCCTGGCGGAGTCCAACATGCACTGGGACCAGGTCTGACTTACTGCCGGCAATGCGAACGCAGCTCCTGCTCGATCGCATAAGGACCGGACAGCCCTTAGCAAAGGGCCCCGGACCCCATACTCCCGGAGCACCCCCCACAAGGCGCCCCGGGGCACACGGTCGAATGCCTTCTCCAGATCCACAAAGCACATGTGGACTGGTTGGGCAAACTCCCATGAACCCTCGAGCACCCGATGGAGAGTATAGAGCTGGTCCAGTGTTCCACGACCAGGACGAAAACCACACTGCTCCTCCTGAATCCGAGGTTCGACTATCGGTCGGATTCTCCTCTCCAGTACCCTGGAATAGACCTTACCGGGGAGGCTGAGGAGTGTGATCCCCCTGTGGTTGGAACACACCCTCCGGTCCCCCTTCTTATACAGAGGGACTGCCAGTCCAGAGGTACCGTCCCCGACCGCCACGCGATGTTGCAGAGACGTGTCAACCAAGACAGTCCCACAACATCCAGAGACTTAAGATACTCAGGGCGGATCTCATCCACCCCTGGAGCCTTGCCACCAAGGAGCTTGCCAACCACCTCAGTGACTTCAGCCAGGGTGATGGACGAGTCCGCCTCCAAGATCTCAGCCTCTGCTTCCTCCTCGGAAGACGTGACAGTGGGATTGAGGAGATCCTCAAAGTATTCCTTCCACCTTCCGACAACATCCCCAGTCGAGGTCAACAGCTCTCCACCCGCACCGTAAACGGTGTTGGTGAAGCACTGCTTCCCCCTCCTGAGGCGTCGGATGGTTTGCCAGAATTTCTTTGAGGCCGACCGATAGTCCTCCTCCATGGCCTCCCCGAACTCCTCCCAATCCCGAGTTTTTGCCTCTGCGACAGCACGGGCTGCAGTACGCTTGGCCTGCCGGTACCTGTCAGCTGCTTCAGGAGTCCCACGAGCCAGCAAGGCCCGGTAGGACTCCTTCTTCAGCCTGACGGCATCCCTTACTTCCGGTGTCCACCACCGGGTTTGGGGATTGCCGCCGCGACAGGCACCAGAGACCTTGCGACCACAGCTACGAGCCGCCGCATCGACAATGGAAGTGGAGAACATGGTCCACTCGGACTCAATGTCTCCAACCTCCCCCAGGATCTGGGAGAAGTTCTCCCGGAGGTGTGAGTTGAAGACCCTGCCGACAGAGGGCTCTGCCAGCCGTTCCCAGCAGACCCTCACGATACGCTTGGGCCTGCCGAGTCTGTCCGGCTTCCTCCCCCGCCAGCGGATCCAACTCACCACCAGGTGGTGATCGGTTGACAGCTCCGCCCCCTCTTCACCCGAGTGTTCAAGACACGCGGTCGAAGGTCACATGACACGACAACAAAGTCGATCATCGACCTCCAGCCTAGGGTGTCCTGGTGCCACGTGCACTGATGGACACCCTTGTGCTTGAACATGGTGTTCGTTATGGACAAGCTGTGACTAGCACAGAAGTCCAACAACTGAACACCGCTCGGGTTCAGATCGGGGGGGCCGTTCCTCCCGATTACTGCCACCCAGATCTCTTTGCACCGGCCCCTTATGGATCCTCCTGCGGGTGGTGGGTCCACGGGAGGACGGCCCCACGTCGCTCGTTCGGGCTGGGCCCGGCCGGGCCCCGTGGGGAAAGGCCCGGCCACCAGGCGCTCGCCGTCGAGCACCCACCCCAGGCCTGGCTCCAGGGTGGGGCCCCGGTGCCGCCAATCCGGGCGACGTAACTGGCCTTGATTGTTTGCTATTCATAAGGGCTTCTGAACCGCTCTTCGTCTGACCCGTCACCCAGGACCTGTTTGCCATGGGTGACCCTACCAGGGGCATGAAGCCCCCGACAACATAGCTCCCAGGATCATTCGGGTACTCAAACCCCTCCACCACGTTAAGGTGGCGGTTCAAAAATTCATATTTTTCATGCAAGTCAAATACAGCCTCTACAGCGCCACCTGTTGTGTCAGGCCTATGGAAAGGGAGATGCATTTACTTTGGAGGAGGCCCATAAAATATGGCACAGTGATAGTACACATAAAGACGACCCTAAAACATAATTGGTGCGCAGTGATCAGACAAACGACAAGGCGGCCATATTGATTTTAATTTTAGACGCCACTTTAAGATTTTGTTTTCCATTGAGAACTTGTCCTAGGGTTTTGGGCCTAGATCAGTCTTACATACACGCTCCTCATCAGGACGCATTGAAATTTTATAATAAACCACATTTTTGGCCTGTCTCATTCGGTTTAGTCATGACTTCCTGTCAGAATTCGCCTTCACTTCCTGTATCTTAAACTTATTCTCCAACCCACAGGCATTGCCGTACAGAGCACAAACTGTAACCACAGATGCCGAATCAAATATTAAACAGAACAGACTCAGGAGCACATGAGCACATTTCACTATAGCGCCCCCTGCTGGTCATGTAAAAGTACCAACATTTCCTGATTTCCACAAAATCTTGCAATCTGATTTTAAGCATCAACAGCTGCAAAAAAGTCAATTACACCGATGTCCTATTTTGGATCGTTTAGCCTGGGGGGCCACGCATATCCCCCATTCATTTCCTATGAGACATGTCATAAGTCTATGGAGAGGCCAAAATTATTTCCAGCAAAGTCAGTGAAACTCGGCAGACGCATTATTTAGAGGATTTCGATCGAAAAAGTCAATTACATCGAAATCAGGTTTTGGGCGGTTTGGCCACTTCTGGATAGCAGCGCCCGCCAATCCACTTCTATAGGGACGCCACCCGGTGTGAGCGGGGGAGGGGAGGTCACAGGGGCCCGGGTGACGCTCAGAGGAGGAGGACGGTGCACCGGGGCGGTTTGGGACCGGCCGAGGCCGCATGGGGAGGCGGTCGCGTGCGGGGCGAGGGCCACCATCGCCGCTTTGCGGCTTTAATTGTATCATTGTTTTTACTTAAAGATTTTCATTAAAAGAAATCATTATTTACTTGATATAACGGCCACATTTTGTCTTCAAGAAGATTACAGTTGCTCAAAATGAGATTGCAATATAACATTTTAAGATGGACTGACTAGACTGAGAAATACAAACCATTAATACTGAATTCATTCATTTGTACTGAGAGTTCTTTTTTGATAACAGTATATAAAACATGGCAGGGAATACATTTGTGTATTTTGTATATTTTGTTTTGAAGTTAGTAAAAAAAAAAAATCCTGTATTATGCAACGCTGTTACATCAGATAATGTCAGATGATGCAGGAGGACATTTTGCCTGGAACAAAGAGTATTTCAAAGCTGTGTTTATGAGCAGAAACTTTAAAGGGCCTGTTCTTGACTTTTATCTCCAGTTCTGGAAAACACATTTAACTCCAAACAGTGTATTGTAACATCATCTTTTTGGGAGAAAGAATGAGACTGGATGTTGAATTTTAGTGCCTTTGAAATCGTGTCTTGTGCACTGAAAGAACAAACCTAAAACAGCCCTAATGCTGAACGAGCCGCGTGCCTGTGACACTCCCAAACGGTTGTTTTTCTGTCATGGTTCAACATCATTGGAGAAGGATAACAGTTTATTCTGAACATGTTTTTCACTTATAGCTTTAAAGTCCACATATTTTGAGGAATTGACTTTTAACCATGTTATGTGGTCATCTTCATTCCCTGACCCTGAGCTCAGCTCTGGTGCAGAGGCCACATTACAAATAGTTGAAGTACAGGGAGGAGTTCAGAGCACGCGGTGAGCAGTGCAGCGGTGCAGGCATCTCAAACTCGTGGCCTGGGGGCCAGATGCAGCCCTCAAGACAATTTCTTGTGGCCCCCGAGATGACTTTTAATTTGTATTATAAATGGCCCACCAATAAAGACAGAATCCGTTAAAACTTCAACTACCATAATGCACTGCAGCATTAGCACCTACACAGCCCCTCCCCCACTGCTTCTGGAGCAAAGGAAGCAGCGCCTAATCATACTTAATTAATATCAACATGAGCTTATCATTAAAACACATAATATGAAGGTTTGTGGATCATAAGGTTTTATCATTTCTAAATTCTAAAATGTACCAAATATGTCTAAAAAATGTAAAACTTCTGGCAACTCAAATCTCCTACACTATACTTTGTGGGTAAGGAAAATGTATTTTAGTGCGTTTCAAGTGTGTCTCACAGTACATTCATGACTGTAAGTAGGTGTAACAAGACTGAATTCTCACGAGACGAGCAGGTCTTTAATTGAACTTTTTATAACATTAACATTTCTATTGTTTAATTTGTTAAAAAGCACGCCTATTAAACTGTTTTCCTGTGGTAATTGTTCTGTTTTACAAATGAAATGTAGCATTATAAGACAATGAGACAATGTGGTTTTAAAACTGGATATTCTCTTTAATAATAATTCTTCCAGGAGGTTATTGCTGTCTACAGCAGTTGCAAAAACAATGTATTAAATAAGTCTGCTGAGATTACTCTGTGGTGCTCGCACAATCGGGGCATTTCAATCTGGAGATCTCGTGCCACAGTGAGACCAGGCCTACATGAGCGGCTGGTCCTGTGACTGTGATTCAAGCCAGAGCCCTCTCCACACCAGAGCTGTCTTATTAGAAGAAATTCACAAGCTAATCATTAAAAGAAGACAAGATGAATTTTCCAAATCTGTAAGATCTACTCCCTGTGACCATGGACTGCAGCTGTCTGATGGTCTGTCTTTGTTGTGATCGTGACGAACAGTAAACTGTGGAAACAAACTCTGCTTTGAAGTCAGTTTCTATTTGTAAAGGAAAAAATATTATGCATTTTTTGTATTGCTATAGCTTTTAAACATGTTCTTGAGTACCTCTCATTTGCTACCTCATGTTTTGAAACAAAAAACGGTTTAGTTTTAAATAATTAAAGCTTTTCTCAACAGTCTGGAAAGACACTTACTTAGTGCATCCAGCCAAGTGCTCACATAATTTAGCTGTACTATCTCTTTAAGAGAATGTGCCGCACGCCATTATTGAGAGCAGCACTTATTGTGTTTAGACAGAAGAAATGCTCAGAGTCTGTGAGTCTGGTGATGATTTAAGGACTTAAAACAGCAGCATATTCTCTGATAAGTGAAGTATGAAATCTGAAAATATGTCTCAGATCAAGGAGTTCAGCAGGAAGTGTTTTTGATGCTCGGAGGGGGGGAAACAGCGGGAATGCAGCTGAATGCTACTTCAGGTGTGTTTTTGGTGAAGAACATTATTAGAACATGATCAAAAGCTCAAACAAGTCACTGCAGCAGAATATGTGTCCTTTACGTTGTTTTAGATCAAAGTCGTGTTTTGAAATTAACAAAATGTAAATAATGATCTGATATCATATCATATAATTGTGTAACAATAACAGGTCTCTTTTACCTTTTTTTTGTGTGTAATCTGTAAATCCAAACATCAACATGAAGAACAAACAGGTCCGAAACTCAGAGAGATGTGACTTTACAACCACTCATGCAATCTAAGGCCAGGACTCATAATACACCAGGCGAACAGAACAGTGAATGTATGCTAACGCTAATCTACGTAGCATTGAACGGGCTGTATGTCCACTCACGTCTGTCCCAGGGCCTGCCTCATCTGCCTATGGATCAGGTTCACATTCTCCGCTCTGACTCTCATTCTTTTAATGACAACATGGCGCTCGTACGCTGCTCATGCATCTTTCATGGGGACGGGGAGTCGGGGAGTCGGGGAGTCGGGGCGCCTTAATCAAACAATGGACCTGGTGGCTAAGAAGACGGCGCTATATGGATCACCTGAGGCTAATATACAGTAGGTGCTTCCTCTTTCAGAGAGCAACAAGACTTAGAAAGAGTAAGAGACGGCCCAGAACAATTCGCAAACTCGTACAAAAATAAGTTAATAAAAGAAGTATTTAGTTAAATGCTCCGTGCCATCACTGAACAAGGGCTAATGAGATGCACATATCTTGTAGCATATTTACAACTGCTCTAAAGCATTAACGATCACGTGAAATGGGGCTGGTCAATGTACAGATATATTGAAAAAGCAGCTCTTGGGTTTAAACTGGATCCATGCTCTGTCTGTGTCTAATTATAGAGCGTTTAATCCTCCACGAACCAGGAAGTGCGCTGTTAGCATGCTAATGTTTGTTGCTTACCGTGACGTAAACTTGCGGTGTCTCATCCTCTGTGCGGTGTCTCCATGGATGTATTAAATGAACTGGATAAGCCACGCCCCCTCTGTCTGTGGTCCCAGATTGATTAGTGGCCGTGCGAGGTACTGCAGCCTCTTGGAACCAGCCTTTTTCTAAAATTGCACATTATAATCACAGACAGTACTTCATTATTATCGGTATTTAAATAAAATAGAAGGAAATGATCTTTTCTACCGTTTCTAAAATCACTGAAATTACTGTTTTTATATGAAGTGGGGGATTGTGGTCACGTGGCGCCCTAAAGCAAAGATGTCAGCCTCCGTATCAGGAAGTAAAACAAAGATGTCAGCCACCGTATCAGGAAGTAAAGCAAAGATGGCAGCCTCCGTATCAGGAAGTAAATGCGGTAGTAAGAAACTTTTTTGGGGTCAATGAACCAATGAGCACACTCCATAGGTATAAACAGGGCGGCCATTTTGGATTCATCTTCCAGGTTTTATTATAGTTCTATGGGTGTCTCATCCTCATCCATCGCCTCTGAGGGACACGTCTCATCCTCTGAGTCTCATCCTCTGAGGGACACGTCTCATCCTCTGAGTCTCATCCTCTGAGGGACACGTCTCATCCTCTGAGTCTCATCCTCTGAGGGACACGTCTCATCCTCTGAGTCTCATCCTCTGAGGGACACGTCTCATCCTCTGAGTCTCATCCTCTGAGGGACACGTCTCATCCTCTGAGTCTCATCCTCTGAGGGACACGTCTCATCCTCTGAGTCTCATCCTCTGAGGGACACATCTGATCCTCTGAAGGACACATTTCCTTCCCTAGGCTAGTGCTACATTAAGACATAAATTTTTTCCACAGAGATGAATTCAGAAAATTGGACATGCGCAGGGCGGTTTGAGCTGTGGCTGAAAATATATTCCATAAATCAAAGCGTGTAACTAACTAATGGTGGACGTTAATGAAACATGACAGCAGAGCGAGCCTTGGACCTGTGCCCGAGTGTTTGTGCAGAGCATCTCCGTCCACTCCTCCAGCATCGCAGCGTCTCTCATTTCCAGACTTTTAACAGGCTCTAAACACGGCAGCGTCAGGACTGCAGGGGAGCTGAGGTGCGCTCAGTCTCAGAAGAACCTGGACGTAGTGAGGAGGGGGCGTGTTCAAGGGGCTCCGGAAATAACAGATGGAGGAAGAAGAAAACACATCCTGATGCTTTTGATCAAGTGTGTTGTTTGTTGATGTAATTAAGAGACGGGACCTGAGGGGGTGAGAGGAGGATGAAGGGAGAGACTCTCAGAATGAACGCATATTTTGCACCGTTTATGAAATCGGAAAATTGGAAGATCATAAAGTATACTTAATAGAGCTAGGACATGCAAAATGTGCAAATTAGATCCAGTGCTGTTACATCCTGCTCAGGCTTCGCTGTTTACACACATCCTCGCCAAGTGTCTTATTTTATAACCTGAACCGAGTCGTAAAAGAGTAGACTTTGTCCACAATACATGTGTTGTGCACCAGTTGGAAGGGAAGAATTTGGAGTTTTTGGTGATATACTTGAAAGCAATGAGCTTGTATGTAGAGCACAGCCAAATCCTTCAACGACTACACTTATAAAATGTATGAAATATTGATCTATTAGATTGATTCAAATGGACTTAGCAAAGGTATGTCTATGAAGGGTTTTTGTAGTTTTTCCTCACCAAGAAAGGTACTCTGGGACATCTGCTAAACTCTCTTGAACATTGTTTATTTTGGGGCGGCAACAAGTTAATTGATTAATTGCAACTAATTGATTATAGAAATGGTTGTCAACTAATCGAGTAATCGTTAACTGATATTCATCTTATTCTGGAAGTTGTCTTGGGCGCCGCCATCTTGTTTCCGTTGTAGTTTACACGGAGCAGACGAGCTCAACAGAAAATAAGCTCTGCACGGACCACAAATCTGTTTGGAGGCCGCCCATCGGCGCAGTGTGGTTTTTACACAAATCATTCTACTTTATGTAACATTTTAACGGCGAGACTTTTCCCTCGTTCGACATTAGCTTTAACGGAGTTCTCGCCAAACAGAAGTGCGTTTACAACAGAAGCACGTATCTGTGGCAAAAAGAGGCAAAAGGGGGCGGGGCAGAATGAGGTGAATACACAGACTCCAAAACATCGTACGTGCTAAAGAGGAGGTTTTATTACTCAGACAGAGCAGAAATTACACAAAAACATAAATTGTATGTTTTTGATTAAAATACTTGTCCATCTGTAAATATTCTCCACCAGGATGTCCAAACGCCTTCACTTAAGCTTTATCCAGTAAAATTTGATAAAAAATCTCATATTTAAGGGTCTATAGCATTCCCTGGAGGTTTTACCTGGGAGTGTGACACATCTTTGTGGAGCTTAGAGGGAACACTGTGTTTACTTTGTTGTTTTATGTCAAATCTGTGGATGTTATTCAGCAGAAAATCGGTGCCAAAATGTGCTAATGCTAATGAGTGAGTTAGCTTTAGAGTTAGCTTTTTGGGCCCTGTTCACAAGGCAAGGTCAGAGACACAGGAGACAGGGCTCAGAGGAAAAGAAGGACAACACTGTTTGAATCATTTTAGTATCTGAGTTATGTTTGTTTTTGTTTTTTTGGGACAAAACTAGATCAACCGATCCATGATTGTGGGTCGCACAAGAGTGTCTGAAAACGCCCCCTTCCATTGTTTTTATGAAGGTAGCGCCCTCCTCTCCTTTAATAGAAGCTCCAGAGAGCCGATGGCTTTGGCTGTCACACATTTTACACAGAAAACCTGCATCATCGAACAACCTGAATAAGGGCAATAGAAACATGTTTTTAATGCTCTTTAGCTATGTTTTTATTTATTTGTTGTGTTGTATTGTTTTTGAATCACCCTGTGGTATTAAATGAATGTATGAAACATTTAGTGACAAAAGTTAAGCTTTCTGTCGATACATCCCTCTGTATAATCAGTTACACTGTTGATGAGCACGTACTTTTCTCTGAACAACTGCTTGAAGTACATACAATTACTTTGTTTAGTGAGATTGTACTTGTGGTAAATATTATTTCAAGTTTTACATCAGTCAAGTGTCAGTTTGTGGAAAAAAGTCAAAACTATCAAATGAAAGTGAACATGGAAACAACATGAGGAAAATCTTACAGGTGAAAGGTCTTCATCAAACCTGTCATATTTAAGAGAAAAGCATCCTTTTGGTGTCACGTGTCTGCTCCACAGGGACTCTATGGTCATGTTCCATATAACGCTATAACGTGTGCACTGTAAAAAACATCTGACTGTGTTTGCTCTCCACACTTAAAAGGCTTTGCATACATCAGCAACTCGCGGCTGTGACATCTCGGCTGTTCCTCCAAACAAGTCAGAGGGAAGATTCAAGCTATTTCTAATTTTACCTTACCTTGGTAAAAAAAAAACAAAAAAAAACTGTCTGCCACAATAACAGCTCCACAGACAATAGTGCGGCTGTCCTCAGACTACAGCAGAGCTGGTTCAGAGAGGATGCGGATCTGTCTGTGCTCATGATCCCATGTGAATTTGCCATATTTGTGCTTTGTATCAAAATTGTTTCTCTACAATCTCCAACAATGATCACATTGCCTTAATATTCTTTATTCAATATATTCAATATTTTTTCTCCACCATCTGATAAAAGTGAACTATCAAGCTCCTGGGCACTTTAAACATAAAAAGAAAGCTATAAGCCACTTGTTTTCAGTAAAATCAACCCTTCTGCAGATAAGAATCAGTTTGCACTCCAAACCCATTAAGAACTACACTAGACTCAACAAACATGCCTGAACTTTTTAAAAAACCTTATTACAAGTCACTAAATCTAAGTGATACTGACGTCAGCTTTGAAATAACAATTGTGTGAGAGCAGCTTTACTCCTCACTAGGGCTGGACTGGGAAACTGGACTGGGACTGTTTGGTCTGGACCGGCCCCCTACTCGACTGACTGCAGCTGTCCAATGATTTAACAACAAAAAAGCGATAATAAATACATAAATGCATTGTCTAATAATTGTCCTAATCATTCTTGGCATGTCCTGTTTGGCCCAGTTTATTGTTGCACAAACTCAAATGCTTTAAAGCTATGTTTCTTTTTATCATTACTGTATACGCCAATGTTAATACACAATTAAAATAAAAAGGTTGTAACTTTTTTACTTATGATTTTTAATTGATTAAAATCAAAATTTAAGAATGTAAGTTTAAAGATAAATGTCTTTATTAATATGGTTTCCATCAGGGTAGTGCCTCAGAGTGTGCTTCTTCTAAACGGCCCTGGGTGTGGCCCAGCGGTGAACAGCGTGATCCAAAGTGAGCCCTGAACACTCCAGGCGTCACAGATGTCTTTTCAGAACCACGTTGTGTGTAACTTTTGAGGGTAACGGCTGAGTTCACGTCAGAGCGGTGTACGTCTGCGGTGATGGCTCTGACTGCGCTGTGCGATAATCACCGTCTTTGTTCAATGATCTTAACATAACCAGAACTACACACATATGAGGTCTGTCAATGTGAAATAAAAACTGCAACCAAGAGTGAGTTGTGTAGAGTGACCAGAGTCCAAAGTCCACTCAGCCGCGGCTCAGGGTCACCGCTCCTGCGTCCTGCACTGCTGTATCAGCTTTATGATGGGCCGACCCTGGTACCGACAGGCCGGGCCACGGACCACACGCCTGTGGACCTGCCATGAACCAGACTGGAGATAAAGCTGTTTTCGATGGGCCGTTGATGCGCGACATCAGGACTGAGCAGTGACTGGCACAAAAGTGCACCGGCCCACCGGGAAAATGGCGGTGCCCCAGAACCAGTCCAGGCCTGTTCCTCACCTGCAACTTACACCAGGAGCTAGACACCCCACACCGGCGCCGTCATGGTGATGACGGGATGAACTATGATCAGTTGTTATGTTAAAAATGACAAGTTTAGAGGTGTGTATTGTTTCATATTGTTCTGTTAAGCAGTGATTATGGGCCAGTATTTTAAGCCGCTTAACAACACATGAACAAACGAGGCAGAGCTGAATATGAATGTTCAAGGTCTCTGAAGTGCATGAGTCAACCCTGTTACAAACGCTCCTTAAAGAATTTCCCCTGGAGATGAATACAAGTCATTCTGATTCTGAGTCCAAACATTTATACTCATAATGGGCAATTAGAAAGCTAGCTTGTAGCTCCACCTTTGGCTAAAACCTCAACTATTTATACAATCGATGGTGGTTGGACTGTAAAATTATTTAAAACGTATGTTGATTACATTTCTATAATTAAATGGTTTTAGATCAATATTGACCCACCTAGATTTTATTTAAAACAAAATAAAACACTGTCATGTCATCATGTAGTGATGTGTGTAACTGTAAACTGGACACGCCCCGCCCGAAAACATGCAATGTGATTTCCAACCCCAACCCGACCCTAGCCCGCCTGCAATAACAAACAAATGGACTATGCCATATTTATTGTAGAACTGCACTAAACTCAACATAAAAAGGGAAAATCCTATGACAAATGTGTTCATCGTAGCCAGCAAAATTCTTTACATAATTAAAAAAGGGATCTGATTAACAACACGACAAACTGACGTTTTTTCCACACAGTCAATATTCTTTTTGCTAAATTTGGTTGCACTGTGGAGAAACAAGATAGTCAATTGTTCCAGCATTTAGTCTGTTTCTTCCATCTGAGCTAAAAGTACACTCACTGGAAAGGCTTGTGGCCGGGATGCACCACAGGCTTTTGCCACTAAAGACAAACAAGGACAGGATCTCCAGGATTTTCTAAAGAAGTCACTCTTGTATTCCTTGTACTTTTTGTTGCTCAGAGTACCTTTTGTTTGGCTCATCACCTGCATCTTCGTGCAGACTTTCGTCGAGCATCTGCATTTATTTCGCTGTGGGAAAAGTCCATCCAGCTGTATTTTGACGTTTTTTGATTAGAAATAATATTAGAATAATTCAGCTTGATTTATTTGGCTAGCACGCTAACTCAAGTGTTGGATGCACAGCAGTAAAGTCAGTCGCAAACATGTCACCGGCACGGAATAAAACATAAATAGGACAGAAATGTGTATTTATAGGTGTTATTTGCATCTTTAGGAAGACGATTTATCAGTTTATTTTATATATTATTATAAAATATTACATGAGCTGCCAATTAAGGCTTAGAGAGCCACATGTGGTTGAACACTGAACTACAATAATCACATCAGTGATCCTTCCAAAAGGCCAGAATAACATCCAGAATAAACCATCAAGGGTGAAACAAAATATTGAAATAGATATGATAACATATAAGTAGATAATAGAGGAAGACAAAGTAGTTCAGACAAGATAATTGTGCTATAGCCTTTATCACTGAACAAAAATACACACGTAACTGTCGACCTGCGCCCGACCCACCTGCTCCCGACAGTCATCGTCTCACTGATCTGTCCGACCCGCCCGTGCGGGTTGTCCCTGATTGGTTAATCCACCTGTCAGTCACACCCCTCTAAACACAGATGAACACAGTGATTTTGCAGGTAAAAAGACAGTACACAATAAACAACATCAGGTCACTTGTTGTATTGTGGTCTGCTAGCCTCCTACTCACAGTGGCTAAGGACCTGGCATTTTGACTGACTTCACCAGATGTTTGTCATTTTCAAACCATAAAAGAAGAAGCTTGTTTCTATCCCTCATGAAAATGTATTTGTCCTTGTTCATAAATTCAGTGCACCGTTTTTATCAAGAGTTTTTTTTTTTTGGTTCTAATAAAACCATTTCATCCAAGGTTGAAAGTTTGATCTTTTATAAGCACATCACTGCCCTGACAGTGTTCCTTCCAAGGAGCCACTGCACCAATGAAGTCTGAGCTGAGACCCTGTCCAGGCTCTGAATGTGATCACAGAATATGATTATGAGGGAGATTTGGGTGATAAACGGCAGGAGAGGGAGGGCAAACCGGGACACA
Source organism: Rhinogobius similis (assembly GCA_019453435.1). NCBI lineage: Eukaryota > Metazoa > Chordata > Actinopteri > Gobiiformes > Gobiidae > Rhinogobius > Rhinogobius similis. Next base: position 455,132 of record CM033637.1, on the reverse strand, counting down.
TCCAAAGCAGAGATACAATGAGGAAATGAGTCAGTCTTTAGTGCGGACATTTATCCAGGTAATGTGGACACAAATGTACCAAAAGAGCAGACGGGACAGACTCCGACAGGAAGAAAGGAGAGAGGACTGAAAAACAAAACACTCACTTTTCGGCTTTTGACAATTCTGTCTCATAAAAACTTACATTTAGCATTTCAGTTGCAAACTTTATATGAGGCGGTAGAGCTGGTCTGTGTAGAGACAGTTCCTCCAGGCAGTTGGAGAAAAATATGTGGACAGACTATAAGTGAACCGTAATCTAAATATTGTTGATAGAGAAAGAAGGAAAAACCAGAGGATGAACTATTTCAAAGAGGAGTGTTTTGAGCCTGGTCTTAAATGTAGAGACTGTGTCGGCCTCTTTTACATGAACAGGAGCTGGTTCATAACAGGAGCTGGACCTCCTACTGTGCTTTTACAGACTCTAGGACCAACAATAGTCCAGCATTTGAGAGTGAAGAGCTCTGTTCAGATGATACTCTACTGTCACATCTTTGAGGTCGATGGGGCTGTTTCATTTATGGCTTTATAAGTCAGGAGGAGGATTTTAAATTTGATTCTAAACTCAACAGAAGTCAGTTGAAAGCTTTTTTCTAGAGCTTTTAGGAGTTACAGTCTGATCTGGAGGTGACAAATGCATATATGAATATATTATATATATATTATATCTTCCAGGTTACAGGTCAGCTCTGTGCAGTAGCGGCACATAGTAAGAGGTAATATTTTTCATCTTATTGAGGAATAAAAACACCTCTAATTGAAAAAAGAACTGTAAGATATATTAATTGAATGACCTATTGTGACATTCCATGTGACAGACCTTCCGCTGTTAATTACATAATTGCACCTTTAAATCTCTTGAAACCTGCTGATTTGTTTAAAAAAACAAATCTTTTGCTTTATTTGTTTTCTTGTATCTCATCTTTCTGATGATTCAAAACAACATATATTTTTCAGAATCAGAATGAATTTTGTTCTTATTATTTCGGGTCCAGGTTATTATTATGGGGAGAAGGCATGTTTCCAGAGAAGACTCATTATTATTATCATTCTTTATTTAAACATTCTTTGCATTTGAATCAGCCGTCACAGCCACTGCATGCAATCAAACTGAAAATAACACAAATGACTTCTTTTAGCCGTGCTCTTTGCTGTAATAAGTCATCACGCTTTAATGGCCCAGCTCTATTCACTCTCATAAAACACAGAACACTATGGACTGAAGGCTTGATTATTTCAAATACCACGTCATAACTCTCTGCTTTTATTCTGAGCTTTTGTTGGCTTCTGCATTTCCATATTTGTATAAAAAGAATCATACAAAATACTAACCGTTGTATCTGGAGCAGGGTCATGATTTACAACCAGGAAGTCAAATATTAAACTTAAAAAATGCCAAACTGGGATGAACTGGAATTTATGACAATTTTAGCCATTTTAAGTTCAAAAAGCCAGTGGCATGAGAGATGAATGAGACAGTGTGAGTAAAAGAGAGTGTTGTTTGGTCTCTGTGGCATTCAAAATGAACGATCTCAACACAAACATTTGACTTTTGACATCCCTGGTGTAAAGTACAGTAAATGTTCAAACCTTTATGGATCCAGCAGCACGAGTCCAGCTGATGTCAGACTGTTGCTACGGGCAACAGTAACCATCTCCAGGAACAAACGGTTGCAGAAATGTCAGAGAAATCATGAATGATTATCAACACATGAGAGACAACCTCAGCTGTGAGGAAGAGTGAAGGAGGCGGTGGAGAGGAGGAGAGGCAGAGGAGGCAGAGAAGGAAGAGGAGGAAGAGGAGGGGGAGGAGGAAGAGGACACTGAGGAGGCAGAGGAGGAAGAGGAGGCAGAGGAGGAAGAGGAGGGGGAGGAGGCAGAGGAGGAAGAGGAGGAAAAGGAGACAGAGGAGGCAGAGGAGGCGGAGGAGGCTGAGGAGGAAGAGGAGGAGGAGGCTGAGGAAGAAGCGGAGGAGGCAGAGGAGGAAGAGGAGGGGGAGGAGGCAGAGGAGGAAGAGGAGGAAAAGGAGACAGAGGAGGCAGGGGAGGTGGAGGGGGAAGAGGAGACTGAGGAGGAAGAGGAGGAAAAGGAGACAGAGGAGGCAGGGGAGGTGGAGGAGGCAGAGGAGGCGGTGGAGGCTGAGGAGGAAAAGGAGGCTGAGGAGGAAGCGGAGGAGGCTGAGGAGGAAGAGGAGGCAGAGGAGGAGGAGGCTGAGGAAGAAGCGGAGGAGGCAGATGAGGAAGAGGAGGCAGAGGAGGAGGCTGAGGAGGAAGAGGAGCCTGAGGAGGAAGAGGAGGAGGAGGCTGAGGAGGCTGCTGGCTCTGCAGCTGCAGCTGTGGATCTTCAGCTCCAGGAAAGCGGTCACTTAATCACATAATAGTGTTAAGCCAGATTTATTTTTGCTTTGGTTCAAAAAAACAAAACAAAACATTACATTAAACATTTTACAAAAATCCATCGACTTTTTTTAGCGATGAGACTTTGGTTAGTTATTTGTGTGAACAGGGTTCTCATCGCACAGGAGGTGCTACAGGAGGATCAGTGAGCGGCTGAATCATTCTGTTTTTAATTCGTTTTGGTGTTGGCTCCACAAACTCCTCATTAATGTCACGGTGTAAAGTCCTTTAACTGAGAACACTCATGTGTTTGGGGCTGAATAATGGCACCACTTTCTGAAGCTACTGTGAAAATATATTTTCTACTATTTCTACTGACCGAGAAGACATTGAACTTTGTGCCATTTTAGTTTCCTGTGGATCGGTCCTGTAGTTACAGTGACATGAGCCATCAACCAGGACAACTGATCTGACATTTCACAGTTGAATTCTTCCTGTTGTGACTGTAATTTTTTAAATTTTTTTTTGTCTCAGCTGAAAGGACACTAGTCATGCAGAATCATTTTGATGGTGTTTTAATCCTTTTACAACACTGTTTAGTTTACACACAGTCGTATTTGGATTTTTGCGTCAATCCTGTATTGTCTTGCTCCAGTGCTCAGAAAATCTGTTTTCACCTGTCCCCTATCCCCGCCCACATCCTGCACTTAGTTGTGATTATTTGACACATGTTGTCATGTCATGTCTCTGAGATGCTTTTCAAAATTAAAATATGACAATCTGCTTCTTGTGTAATTTTGAAAAGACGGGGTTTATAACTATAAAGAGGCGGGGCTTAACAGTTCTGCAGTTTTGAACAGGAAGTCAATTGACTTGTTTCTATTACGAAGCCGTTAACAATTAACAAACTGCAATGTACAATGATCCACTTATGTTATAGTTCAATAATAAATACCAGGAGAAACTTAAAGCTGAAGTAAATAGATAGGACTCTTTTTCAACTGGTTTATATGACATGATTGCATTTTGCCATCTTCTATTTGACATTATTTACTGTGCCTCTGGGCCGTGTCTAAACGCTGACATATGCAAGCGGAATGTCAGCGCCAGCTCCAGGCTACACTGACAGCGCACAAGTGTAAATGAGGAGGATGATTTAGAGAACACACAGGCTGTATCTGCTCAGCCCGGGCGCTCGGCTGTCCAGATGGAGCAGCACATGTCCACGGGGAGCTGCCTCTTTGACTCCTCTCAGACCAGCTCTTGTCTTGTCACATTCATCTGAGAGCTAAGCAAAAGTGACCATTGGTGTGAAGAAAAAGGAAAAAAGAAATTATCCAGTGCGGATTCAAAAAAATGGGTCTAAACTGAGAGCAAACCTGGTCCAAACCAAGTGTGAACACACATTCTTCTCTGGTCGGACACTTTCATGTTATTGGTTGTCCCACAGTATAGTGTTAAACGTATTTATTCTTGGGTTTCAGCTTCTGTCTTTGTCAAATCTTTTGAATTGGAAAAAGTCCTCAAAATGTTGCCAGCAACAGTGAAAATGTAATATTTGAGAAAGAAAGTGTATAATAATTGTGTTCTTCTCCTTTCCGTGTGTAATGTTTTACGAGCTTTATTGGGCAAGACAAATTCCCCTCAGCGAAATAAAGGTTTTATTCATTGATTCATTGTTACGAATGTGTAAACATGGTTTTATCAGTGTAACAGCACACACTCCTGACAAATATTTTCCACCTGTGGTGTTTTCTGTTGCCTCTGTCCTGCAGTGAGTGCTCAGACCTCGAGCGGAGCAGGAAACTGTGGGGCCTCACAATCAACTGAGAATTGAATTATCTAATGCACCAGAACACAGGAAATGATAGTATTTTTGATCAAAGCTTCATTGGGGAGGACCCCTAGACCCCACAAGCCTGATTTATACGTTTTAATTTGTAAAAAAGAACTTCAGGGGCAGCAACCTTAAGAGTGTATAACAGCCTTCATAGCCCTGTGTATTTTGACACGTGGTGGATGAGGACACCAAAGAGATCCACCACTTAATGTGTTCTTGACACTTAAGGTCAGTATAGGAACATGGTGCCTGAGACCCACAAACCCTGTGCGTTGTTCTAGGGTTTGTGAGGTTTTTGTATTATACTCACAGGAAGAAAAGTATCTCAAGCTGTTTGCAGAAGTTCCTCTACAAGACCAACGACCTGGATATGAACTTAAAACGGGCTAAGAACACTGTACTTTTATACAACCATTGGAAGTCAAACCTGGGATCTTGTTGCTGTGAGGCAGCAGAGCAAACTGAGCCACTACAGACCACAAAAAATGTTGAGAAAAACTTTGTCTGGCTCTGACACATATTTTTATGAAAGCATTCTTTTATCCTGCGCCGACGCCTCCCCACTGTCTCCGCTCTTGTTTTCACTCTATAGAGGTTTGAGACTATAACAGGATTATTGTCTCCTCATCACACATTCCATATTTGCTTTAATCTGTCTCCCTCTCTCTTAAATAAGTGCACATCTCTGGCTCCTGGTCCTGTTTGATCTCCCATCAGCTGTAGACAGGATTCCAGCCCAGAATCTCTCGCGCACTGCCAGCTCGTTTTGCATTTTGATGGGAAAGACACACTTGCTCGCTGGGTCTCTTTGCATTTCTGATGGGCTGTGTGCGTTAGAAGTCCGACCGCAGCTCTGTGCCCACTGCCAGACTGCACTGCTGCATCTTTTACCACAGCAAAGCGTTTGGAGGGAAGCCAGCCAGAGCCAGGAGCGGCTTTGAGCGTGGAAACAGGGCTAATACAGCCAAGTGGATGTGAAAGTATAAAGAGGTCTGATCAAAACCTGCATAAAAACATGTGAAATGATCTGAGGGCAGAGGCAGACCACAGAGCCTTACTCAACATCCTCGGGGGTTACTTTCATTTGGTAAAAGAGAACAAGAGGCCAGCAAGATCTCTGCTGCAGCACTGTTTTAAACTCATTTATGATAAATAACGGTGTGTATTTCATTAAATTCATGAAGCCTTTCATGTATCGCTCACCGTGTCAGAGCAGAGTCCATTAACATTAGCAACCCTTGGGCGACAGTCTTCAACCCGCGGCCTGTGTGCAAATATGATCCGACTGAAATTGGATCAGGCCCACAACTGGTTTGACTGATCCAAACCAGTCCCACAGTCAGCGGGAACACAAAGTCACGCTCTCTTGATGTGTTTTACTGTCCTGGTCAAACTTGTCATGCAAACAAGAACACATAAATAATTCACAGCACATGCCCTTCACCCGTACATTTCTAGGAATTCTATGGCATGGCAGGCTGCAAAAGTGCTGAATGGTCATAGTTCCATAGTTGCACTGTGTAACTCTAGCTCGCCAGAGTTTTTGCCGAATTTCAACAATCTTGACAGCCCCACAGAAAACTTTTTGCTGCTAAAATTTTTGATTCTACATCGATCCATTCCTTTTTGTTACGCATTTGAAAACCCGTAGTTTTCATCAGAATCAAGCATCAAGTGGGGTTGTCAACGTCACAGAAAACTGGTGCAGATGAATCCCCCGGTTCATTTCCAGTCCTCACGTGGAGAAACGCAGTTCAGTGTCTAATGTTTACGAGGCAGAGCAGCGAGGAGAGCTTCAGTTTTGCTACGCGCAGCAAAGATGACGACGGAGAGCTCGGGTTGAAGCACATGTGCTCTGGACCAAAACAAAATGAGTGAAATGAGCCAAACGTTTCATCAGGTTATTACTGAGCAGAGACGCCAGGCCAACACTGGCTCCATCCAGCACCGTAAAGCTCAGTTACCTATGTGACTGTGGTTCTGTGAAAGGCCCTTAAGCATAGATTCACCTGAAACATGTGGCACAGATCAGCTTTTAAATTATTTATTTTGATTTCTGAAATAAACAAATTATTAAATGTTATTGAGAAAATGTGCAAAACTAATAGACATAAATAATGACGTGCCTTGCTCCCAGAAGGGTTTGATTTGCAAAATGCAAATGGCAGCCTCCGTTTCAGGAAGTAAAACAAAGATGTGAGCCTCCGTATCAGGAAGTAAATGCGGAGGTAAGAAACTTTTTTGGGGTCATGTGACAATGAGCTCACTCCATAGGGATAAACAGGGCGGCCATTTTGGATTCATCTTCCAGGTTTTATTATAGTTCTATGCTGTGAGACGCAAGACGATGACGTAGCAGGAGGGGGAGGTCTGCTCCCACCTTTCACCTGTCAATCACCTGACTCCTCCCCCCACGCAAAGACAGTGCCAGAAGTACACGTGCAAAAAAAAAAAGAGACGAGGAAAGAAAACATTGCTCCGCAAAGACACAAGGGCGCAGCGCAGGTGAAAAATGGGTATTACACAGGAAAATTAGAGTTGTGGCATTGAATTTTTCTCACAAATATATTTTTTTCTTGTGTGAAAAATAAAAATTATTTCTTTGAAAAATTATTCGTTTCTGCAAACTTTCTTTTTTTTATTTGCAAAAAATATATATACACATCATTACACATTTTTTATTTGCAAACCAGATTTTTCTCCTCGTATTTGCTTTTGGCTCCACGAAACTTTACATAGCGTGTAAACAACTATTATTTTCTTTGCAAATACATGTGTCATTAAATTAGCTCCATAAAGTACAAATATTGGTAAATTTCTAAATAAAAATAAAAATGTCCTGGATTTAACTTTCTGTGTGGAGTTTGCATGTTCTCCCCATGCCAGTGTTTCCCCTACCGTTAAAGGAAAAATAGGATGCATTTTTTGTATTGTTATTAGCTTTCAAACATGCTCTTGAGTACCTTTAATTAGCCATATCATGTTCTGAAACAAAACAAAAAAGTTTATTGTGGAATAATTCAAGTTTTTCTCAGCAGTCTGGAAAGACACTTGACTAGTGCATCCAGCCAGAAGGTGACGCCAAATGCTTAGTCATATTCTCTCTTGAATACTACACGCTGTCCTCAAGATAGCAGCAGCAGTCGTGTTTAGACACCAGAAATGCTCATGAGTCTGGCGATGATCTAAGAACTCTCAGGTAAATGATGTAGATGTCCCAGATCAAGGGAGTTCAGCAGGAAGTGGTTCTGACGCTCAGAGGGGAGAGGGTTTTCTGATGAACATTCCTCAAAACAGGGTGAATACAACTGAATGCACCTCCAACTATGTTTTTGATGAGGAAACATCGTTAGAACAGGGTTAAAAACTCAAAAACTCACTGTAGCAGAACATGTGCTTTAAAACCTGTACAGCGGCTCCTCTTTGGGCCCAGGACTCCCCTGGAAATGAGCGGGATACTGTTTAAATAAAGATAGAATAGAATAGTTTCAAATTACTTTATATGATTATTTTCAAAAATCCAATTATTTATTCTGGTTATAGGCCTGCTTTAAAAAAGAAAAACATTAACAACAACAGTTTTTTAAATTGTCTAATGGTATCAAACAACGTTTGACACCATTTTGGGGTCAACTGGGCACTACGGGGGGCATTTTGGAGGGGCATTGTGAACTGTCTCTTTTATGACGCACATCTTAAATGCGGCAGTGCATGCATGAAGAAATAAACTACTTTTACTAACTAGTGTGCTGAATGATGAAAGAAACGTACAGAGAGTAAACAACACACACATATATATATATATATATATATATATATATATTTTTTTTTTTTTTTTTTCCAGATATATTAAGTCCTTAGGACGGAATATTCTGTCCTTGGCAGGTAACAAGTGGGATTCTAAAGACGGAAATTTCGTCGGGCAAAAAGTTAAATATAGGTCATAGTTACGCTGTTTAATCAGTGAATTTTATCGGCTAGCCCACATAAAGCAGTAACTCAATTTGTGGATAATTTATCTGGTCTCAGAAAAGGTGACTTTGCTGATCTGACTCTTCTGTCAGTAAAAAGAAAAGCCCTGCATTAGGTGTTCACAGCTGTCAGTCTAATAAACTGGTGGGGACTAAAAGTTGAAGCACTGCTGCTGTTTCAGGTTGTAGGCTTTGATTTGATTGATTTGCTTTGATTTCTTACCACAATATCGTCAAATAAACACAACCTTGGAAATGAGAGGACCCCCCCCCTCACCCGGCGTGGAGCTGCATTGTGAATATGAGAAGGAAGTACAGTAATCAAAAAACAAGAAACTGCGCTCAAAGTCGTGTCAGAGGAGAGCCTGACAGGATTCACTTGTAAACAAATGCAGTGATATCAGCTTCAACAAAGGGGATTCTGTTGGATTGTACAAAAGTGCCTGATACATTCTCTGAGTACTGTGTCGTCGCAGGCAGCTGAGGAGCCAGAAGAGGCTCTAGGAACAAGACGACTGCAGAAGATGAGCCTGGAGAGGGTTTAGGATGGGGGGGTCCCCTTGAGGGCTGCATGTCGAAATATAGCCCAACCAGAGCCACAGATCAATCGTGAACCAGCGTATCAAGTCTGTCTCACACCACAATGTCAGGTTATAATATAGGTTATAATTGTGGAACATTTCAAATTAGCTGTAAAAAGTGTAGGCCAATTCACCAGGAAGCCTGAGGTGCAAGAGAAATTGATCCGAGGGCCGCCTTTGGCCCCCGGGCCATAGTTTGGACATGCCTGGTTGCCTAGTTTATTTCAGGCCATGTACAGGAGCATTATTCAAAGAAAACAAGAGATGCCAAGTGCTCCAGACATGCTGGACTATTGTTAGTCCCCAGAGTCTCTAAAAGCACAGTAGGAGGTCGAGCATTTAGCTACCAAGCTCCTGTTATGGAACCAGCTCCCTGTTCATGTAAAAGAGGCCGACACAGTCTCTACATTTAAGACCAGGCTCAAAACGTTCCTCTTTGAAATAGCTTATGGTCAGGCCAGTTAGGAACAGAAATAAAAACCTACAGTTTTAGCTACGCTGCCCTTGGAGCAATTCTGCTGGGGGAAGTATGGCAGCTTGAACACTGTCCTCTGGTTCTTCCTACTTTACCCGTCAACAATATTTAATATTACTTCAACTGTAGTCAGTTCATTGCTGTTCACATGTTTCTCTTTCTCTCCACTTCCTCCGGAGAGTGGAGACTGTTTCAGGCACTGCGGCGGCTGCTCCAGTGACGACCCCCCCACCCCCACCTGTCTGGACGATCTATGCGCCACCCGCCTGGAGGAACTCCCTCAACCCTGGATTAGCCAAACCTCGTCTGCGTGGACCACCTCCCTCTTGAGTGGTTGTGGCTCCACAGTCCAAGTGGATGTCAGTCCTAGTTCATCTGCAGACTGTCCGTCCGTGGGAGTAGGATCTCTCCTTCACTGTGGTTCTCCCTGAGGTTTCTACTTTTTCCCGTGGGGTTTTTTGTAGTTTTTCCTCGCCGCGAAGGAGGGTCAAAGGACAGGGGCATTCTGGGACAGTTATCTGAACTGCTTTTACCTGTGGCCCATCGAGGCAACTGTTGTTGTGATTTTGGGCATTAGAAAAATAAATTGATTTGATTTGATTTGTTACAAGACATACAACACAGACAGCGTGAGGCAAAGTGATGCCCGCACAGAAACTACGCTAATTAATGAATTCCTTTCAGGATAAAAAAATACTATAACAATCAAGATCTCTGTCCCCTTCCCACCTCACTCCTCCTCCTGTAATCCCTCATTGGTCCAGGCGTAGTCCATCGTAGAGAGGGGGACAGGGGTTGTCATGTCATTAACTCCTGGATAAAAGTCGAAATGTCTCAGTCTTCAAGATCGACAATAAGTTTACTTAAATGATTTTCTAAATTTTGAATACTACAAATGTATTAATGTTGGCAATTTTCTTTTGTTAAAAATAATTGCTGTGTTTCTATGCAAAACTTTAAAGTCTTTGCATAATTTTAAACTGTCAGTTCATTCCAAGTGCAGTTTTTCTTTTTGGATTGCTGCTGTCGCTGGATGTTGACCTTGTTCTGGTCATCTGTTCCAGCGCTGACGTGGCAAACCTTCTGAGCGGTGGAGGGGCCTGATTGTTACTGATTTTGGACAGCAGCCGTAAATTTGCAAATTTGTATAATGTCTTGCACTGAAGATATTGTCATGCTTTTCTATCAAGAATCCTAAGAGCTTGTTTATAGGGTTTTTATTGTAGGTATGTTCTTATCTTCTGTTAACCTGCCAGAGGTCTGCAGGTGGAAAGGAGCCCTGGGCTATAATCTGACATATTTACATTTGTTTAAATGTTCATTAATAAGCACTGTTCCCCCTTTTCCTTAAATAAATAATCTCTTATTTACCTTTCATATCCAAAATTCTTGAAAAAACAGTCGCCTCTCAACTTCACACTCATCTCATTTCAAACAGTCTCTATGAACATTTTCAATCTGGTTTTCGCCCACTCCACTTCACAGAAACTGCACTTCTTAAAATCACAAATGATCTCCTCACAGCTTCTGACTCTAACTTACTCTCTATTCTCATCCTCCTCGACCTAACAGCAGCATTTGACACCATCATCTCACAGCACTCTCATCCACAGGCTTAAATCTATTGGCATCTCCCACATTCCTCTCTCTTGGTTCACTTCCTATCTCTCTGATCGCAGTCAGTTCATTCAACTTAAATCCTACCAATCCAACCCCTTCCCTGTCCCAGCTGGTGTGCCCCTGGGCTCTGTCCTGGGTCCCCTTCTTTTCATCATCTACATCTCCCTCTTGGTTCTATCTTCCGTAAACACAACATTCATTTCCATTGTTACGCGGATGACACCCAGCTCTACCTCTCCTCTAAACCCACTGCATCACTTCCACCAGCCTCTCTTACCCTCTGTCTGCAGGAAATCTATTCCTGGTTCTCTTCAAATTTCCTCAAACTTAACAGCTCAAAAACCGAAGTCCTACTGGTAGGCACCCCTTCCACTCTCTCAAAATCAAACTGTTTCACAATTTCTATCAATGACTCCACCGTCCTCCCCTCAAGTCAAGAGTCTGGGTGTCATCCTCCACAGCACCCTTTCTTACCACTCCCACATCAACAACATCACCCGTTCTGCCTACTTCCACCTTCACATCTCTGGTCTCCGCCCTTCTCTCACTCCTCACACCACAGCCATACTTGTCCACAGTCTAGTCACCTCCCGGATCCATTATTGTAACTCTCTCCTCTTTGGTCTCCCCAATAAATCCCTCCAGAAACTGCAGCTTCTCCAAAACTCTGCAGCCCACATCATCACCATCACATCACCCCCATCCTCCAACAACTTCACTGGCTCCCCATAAAACAACGGATTCACTTCAAAATTCTCCTTACCACTTTCAAAGCTCTCCATGACCTGGCTCCACCGTACATCTCTGACCTCCTCCACATCTCCACTCCCTCTCGCTCCCTCCGGTCCTCCTCCTCTCCCCAGCTCTCTGTCCCCTCTTTCCGTCTTATTTCAATGGGGGGCAGAGCCTTCAGCCGCTCTGCTCCTCAGCTCTGGAACTCTCTCCCTCCTGACCTCCTTCCACTTTTCAAATCCAGACTCAAAACTCACCTGTTCAGACAATCCTACACCACATAACTCACTCCAACACCATCATCCAGTTCTGTTTGTGGGTTTTATTCTGTTGTTTTTATTTCTTGTTGTCATGTACAGTGTCCTTGGGTGTTTTGAAAGGCGCTTATAAATAAAATATAATATTATAATTTTTCTTTGAACGGCATTGTTTTAGTATAAGATTCTATCAAGGATTTTATGTTTAATGTTAATGTTTAATGTTTATTTTATGTCATCTGGGACTGTGCACATTAATAAGCATGTGTTAACATGTAAATGAGCCAGAGTTAGCCACGGAGGCTCATTCTCATCTGTGTCCCATTTGGAGGTTGATAGATACGTTTTCACCTCTTTCACAGTTATATCCATCCAGTTTATTTACAGTTTGAGTAACATTTTTACGAGGAATGAATTATATCAGATAATTACCCAGATGATCTTTATTCTTATATTGTGTTTTAGGTCATTTTCATGCAATTAATGTTAAATTATGATCTGACAAATCTGTTATCAAATTATATTTTTTTCTTACACAATCTGTTTTTTTTTGTTGTAAAAAACTGATCCAGTAAAGTTTGAGATGAATTAGTTATAATTAATTGTGTCATTTGAAATTTTTTTTGCAAGATCTTTCAGTTTTTTAATTTTCTTCTTGTTTTATCAAGTCAATTTAAATTAAAATCTCCCTCAAGAATTTTATTTTTACTGCTAAATCGTTTAAGAACTTGATTGATTGATCAAAAAATGTATCTTTTGTATTGAGTAGTTTGTAGAGAGTAATCACAAAGAATGACATTTGAGCTGTTGTGTAATTTTAACTCCAACACCAACATTCTACAGTTGTTTTTTTTATGTCAATTTGTGTACAATGCAAGTCATCTTTTACATATATCAATACACCCCCTCGTCTGCCACAAGCTCCGTCAGGCTTGAATTATACCCTGCAATATTATATCCTCCTGCGGGTGTTGTTGTCGTTTCTGACATATTCAAGGTTAGAATTAGTCAGCAACTGTTTTATTTGCTCTGATTTTGATACTAAACTTCTTATACTTAATAATCCTTTTGGCTTTGCATTTTGGTCCCACAAGACTTTAGCAGGATTAACAGTTTAGAACATTTTTGTAGCGTGTTGTTTTTCCATCCCTTTTTGAGCAGATCTTATTTTAATGTCCCGTTTGCTCTTACCCTTGTCTTGGCTGGATGCTGATCTGCTGGTTCGGTCTAAAGAGGGCTAATGTCAGTGATAACGTCAGGCTGGGTTTCCTCCTCAGTGTTGGTGCTTAGCCCAGTCAGCCCTGGAGGTGACCCCGCTGGCAGGGGAGGTGGGCCCGCTGGCAGGGGAGGGGGGCCCGCTAGCAGGGGAGGTGGGCCCGCTAGAAATGGAAGAAGCCCAGCTTGCAGCAGCGGCGGCCCAGTTTGCAGGAGTGTTTGTCCAGCGAGCAGTGAAGGTGGCCCGGCTAGCAGGAGTGGTGGCCCAGCTAGCAGGAGTGGTGGCCCAGCTAGCAAGGGTAGTGGCCCAGCTTGCAGTGGTGTAAATCCATTTAGCTCTGGAGTAGGAAAGGTTGCAATAGAAGTAGTCAAAGTAACTTTCGCAAATCATTTGACACAGCTTGGAGTCAGTGTAGCTGCAATGCATGGGGTTAGCTGAAGCTCCATGTAGTTTATGCTCAAGACAGGACCGGGACCAGGATTCATCTCAACATCCCCAGCTATAGGAGCAGTGTCATCACAAGTTGTGTAAATCCCAATAAAGATTTAGACGACAACATTAATGTAATAAAATTAAGACTAAATAATTATTGCAGAGTCCATGACATTCAGATTTATTTTGAATCCCAAATGTACTGCATTTATTGAATCTAATCTTTGATCAGATCATCTAAAAAGTAAATGACAGGGTTCAGAACATACATGTGCATAGTTTAAATGCAATGTAAATGAGCTTTTTGTTATTTTAAAGTAGTATTTATTCTATTCTCATCATTCTGCTGCTCAGTGCCATGGTTATAGGCCAGGGGTTTTGACATGATAAAAACATAACATAGCATTAAATAGATGATTAACTGAAAGCTGCATACACCCTAATCGGTGTAGAACTTATTTTCCGTTGCCCTCGCCGGCCCCATGTAAACGAATACAACAGAACAAAGACGCCGGCGCCCACGGCAACTTCCAGAATGAGGTGAATTGGCTGTTGCAGTAGAAGCTGTTTAAGATTATGGCACCACAGACTGCACTGACACCACACCACGCCTCCCTGAAGTCGGGAAGAAGCTAATCGGAGCCTGAATTGGGCAAATGATCCTGTCGTGCGTTCAAGGCTTTAGTTGTATTTGGATTGATTCCTGCAGGTTTCAGGACTCGGACTATTCATGTTTTCACTTTTTTCACTGATTTGACGTAATGCCGGTGAGCATCGACCAAGTGTGAGACTGAACGATGTGCTTTTATGAATGTAGCAGTGCCTGGAACAACCGCCTGGACGCACAAATCAATAATGAATCGGTCCCAAAAAGAGTAGCAGTGTTGTAAAAGCAGAGTGTAGTAGATTTAGGAGCTTGTCTTCGGTTCATGACTTCTGTTGTGAGCGCTGCTAACTGGCTGCACTCGCTCCAGTGGCAGTGGACCACAGGGCAGTGCAGAGTGTGTGTGTGTGTGTGTGTGCTATTGTTAGTCTGATGTGGGCTCCTGTTCTAAAGCTCGCTGTGGGATTAACCCCGCGAGGCCCGGAGCACAGCCCACTGCAGCCTTTTATCCTCTGTGTGCACCGAGCGTCATCAAACACTATTAGAGAAATATGCTTCAACAATATGTGTACAGTCGAACAGCCCGCAACCAGGATTATGTACAGATGAACCCCAATCCCCAGGGTGAGGGAACAGGAGGCTTTATATAGACGCACATGCACTGGAGACACAATTTGATCTGAAAATGCTCCCAAGAATGAGATGCACCATTTTGGAGCCACTGTGTATGATTATATGACTAATATATGGTCTGCATTATACGCTGCAAGCTACTTTTTAATCTACTGTCATTCTCATGTAAAACACATGTATTAGGGCTTTATTTATTGTTTATTTTTGTGTTTTCTTGTCAGCGACTATTTTTTCAGTTAGTCTAAACAGTTAGTCTAGTCTAAACAGTTATATCTATTACAGTAAGTACAGTGAGACTTTTTGAAAACATTATCATCAACCAAATAAAGGTTGAAATATGGTACTGGAGGCTACAAGACAGTGAATATTTATCATCAAAGCATACTGATGCAAATCTGAAAATGTTTATTCTTTTTTGACATTGTGATTCAATACAGCAGCTGTCTTTGTCTAAAAAAACAACACCACTGCACCTCAAGCCTCTTCTGAACACATGTATGCATTGTCCCCCAGGATTTCTTTGGTTTTGTTTTGTAACACACGTACATTTGCAGTATTTTGCTGAATATGAGCTGGATTGCAATTAAACACGCAGCATTTTGCATCTTTGTTTAGCACAGAGAGCTCGCCTGTGCAGTCCTTCTCTGTGAGCTGATTTACCTGTGTGTGCCTCGTGAGACCTGCTGGTTGGAAATAACCCAGACGTAGTGTCCCCAGTCCTCCCCAGAGCTGTATCTGCTCCTTCTACAGACAAACAGCACCTCATCACCTGCTCTGGACAGAAGATGGTAAATGGTTGCATTTATATAGCACTTCTCTACCTTTCATTAACATCAAGGAACCACTCACCCATTCACACTGTAGTGTACGCAGACACTGGGGGTGAGGCGGGTAAAGTGTCTTGCCCAAGGACATAACGGCAATATTCACCTGAGGGAGCTGGAATTGCACCACCGACCTGTGGGTCAGTGGATCTGAACTCTCAACCAAGGATGTTGTCAGGAACAGGATTCGAACCACTGAATCAGATCAGAAGGTCAGCTGAGCTGCTGCTGCCCGGCAGAGCCCAGACCATGTCAGATGTGGTTTAGAACAGCTTCAATCAGCGCAAACATTATTTATTAATGTTTGATAAAATACTGATTGAAAATGATTCTAAAATTGCATTAAAAAGTAACTATTGAGTTTTAGAAGTATTTTTGCTTAAGTACAGTTTGGCAGCATTATTAGCCATGTTGTACTTTTACTGGAGTAAGAAGTTGCAGTACTCTTTCCATCATGCTTTGTTACACATGCTGTAAATGCTTTATGCTTTCACCACACAGTCAATCCTGCTCGACTCCCACAGAACTTGGCTTCCTGTTTAACGTACTATAGTTTTACAAATATGTGTGGACATTTGTAGGTCACAGAAACAAAAGATGCAGTTTGTGTACAGTGAGTAATAAGCACCAGGTAGGTGGTATTCTAGAAAGTTGTGACGTTACGTAAAATAAATGTGACATAATATTTGTGTCAAAACCCAGTGGTTCCCGACCCTTTTTCTCCCAGCGACCCATATTTGACCTGTTTACAAGGTTAGAGACCCAATCATCCTTCTACCCAGGAAGCTACTGTCTTTGAAGAAAAAATCATTGTTTTCTGGATAATGAAGAATTCTTAAAATAATTAAGAAGTTAACATAACAATAATGATTATGAAATACTTTATTTATACTTTATATACGCATTTAAAATTTTAAATGCGCATTTAAAATTTTATTCCATAATTAGAATTTTAAAAATCTAGTTCTGACCTCTTTTCTAAAAATTCTTGGGGACCCCCTCAGAATCTTTGGGGACCCAAATTTGGGTCCCGACCCACAGGTTGGGAATGACTGATTTAACCCACAGCAGAACAGCCCTATGATGTTCAAGTGATTCCTCTCTTAAAAGGCCATTAGACAGGGTCAGAACATACGCCCATCATTCAGAACTAAATGTAACAATTACCGTAAAATGCGCACTATTGAGCTCTCCTGAGTATAAGCCACACCAGCCATATTTACAAAGAAAAACAACTTTGTACATATATAAGCCACACCTCACTATAAGCCGCAGTGTCCACCTTGTAACATGAGACATTTACATTGCCGGGCCGTGCACGTGTTTTATAACATGCGGCGAAAGAGTGCAGTGTGCAGCCAGCGCTGTGTTGTTTTCCTCCTCATCCTCTGATAAAGTGGTCAGAATATGTGACGTGAGAAAAGACGCCTTAATGAAAGTGTGCGGCTACTACACTGAGCGGAGGAGAGAGAAAGAAAGAGCGCAACGGAGGAGAAAGAGCTGGGGGAGAGAGAGAGCCGTCGTCTTTGGCCTTTGATGAGTAACTCTAACTCCACCATCAAAAACAATATCCCACCAGCTCCAGAGTGTAGAAGTGTACAAAATCCTACTGCTGTCAATCCACTGTTACTGTATAACAATCTTATTGTTACATGGAGTTCCCTTTGTGCTGAAGTGGGACAAGAAGACAAAGATTGTCACATAAGAGTACTATTACTTCAAAATTATATGACACAAGGACAAAATCGTGGTCCAATACAAGCAATCACTGTTGCTTTCTTCCATAGTTCCATAGTTGGCATGTGCACAAATCATTTGTGTGCAGTGAGAGCGCCATCAGGTTTGGATGTGACTGGCAGTTTATGATCAACATTTCTGTTGATTTTGTTTTATCAGATAGAATGTGTAACCTACACTTCTCTGAAACTGTGCCACAAAAGATACAAAGAAAAACTTCAAAGTGAGCAGATAAATGGCAGATAATGTAGGCAAACCTACAAAAGGTTTGAACACGTGGCCCGTGGAACTGTGAGGACAAGGCCTGTCTAAACTGGACTCAAACAGAGCAGTCGCAGTAGAGGTGTAGAGGTGTTGGTAACTGGAGCAGAGCTGATCGGCGCACCACCAGCAGGATGACAGACGGCAGCTTCTCCTGAGTTTCTGGCTGGTGTGACCGCTGTGCTCGGGGCTTTTGCCCTCAACCACAATCGAGAAATCGTTAGACGGCGACCTCAGATTGCAGAAGTGAACAGACGTTGTTCTGTTTGTGGGCTGTGTTTTTACCTCCGCTGCAGCCGGACACTCAAGTGGGTCTGTCATAATAACACATTTCAAAATGCCATTTATTGTCACAGAAAATTGTGCGACTTAAGTGAATATTGAAACTATTTGCCGCTGACAATGAACAGGATAATCTCCATAAACCTTTTAATAAAAGAACAATATACATAAACATAAAGTGCATGATAAAATGCAAAATGTGGTGGTATGATTAATGAGTAGTAGATGTTAATTACTCAGCCTTCTACATCTCAAATGTTAATGTACTGTATTATGTAAAGTTCCCCTGTTCATGGATAGAAAAGCTACACACGATAAATATTGAGCCTTCTAGAATATTCCTCCATCTTTTATTTATTGAACGATAAGTTGAGATACACATACCCCTAAGGCCCAAAGTCACTGGGATAGGCTCCAGTCACCCGCGACCCCTAACGGGAATAAGCGGTAGAAAATGAATGAAAAAAAAAAGTTGAGATACACTGTCTGGCCAATAAAAAAGTCGCCACCTGGATTGAACGAATCAAACAGATACGAGCCTCCTGTTGGATGCTTTCAGTTGCCACACAATACTTAAACCCAACTGATGCAGTGAGTCTCATTTGCGTAACAAATGTGGAAAGACAAATCCTGAGCTTGTGAAAACATGTCGGTTTGAGAATGGTCAAATCATTGGCATTAAAGTTGGCTTAAGAACTGTCCAAAGCATTATTAGAAACAGGAAGGATGGTGGGGAACCATGGTCTTGGAGGAGGAACCATCTGAGAGGCGGGTCAAGCTAAGCTCCCATCATGCCTCCTGTACAAGCCCGTGGGGGCGGAGTCATGCCCTGCAGCTGCTGCAGTTGGTCAGGTCTAGGTTTAACAACACCATGTGCCCAAAGAATGAGATGAATTGAACCTGAACATCCTGAAGCACCAGGTTATTTCATCAATGGATTTCTTCTTCTCTGATTCCAAGATGACAATGTCAGGATTCATGGCCCACATTGAGACAGAGTGGTCCAGGATTCATGGCCCACATTGAGACAGAGTGGTCCAGGATTCATGGCCCACATTGTGACAGAGTGGTCCAGGATTCATGGCCCACATTGTGACAGTGGTCCAGGATTCATGGCCCACATTGTGACAGAGTGGTCCAGGATTCATGGCCCACATTGTGACAGTGGTCCAGGATTCATGGCCCACATTGTGACAGTGGTCCAGGATTCATGGCCCACATTGTGACAGAGTGGTCCAGGATTCACGGCCCACATTGTGACAGAGTGGTCCAGGATTCATGGCCCACATTGTGACAGAGCGGTCCAGGATTCATGGCCCACATGGACTGGGCAGCACAGACTCCAGATCTGAACCCTCTGAGAGTCTTGGGACGTGCTGCAGAAGGCTTTGCCCGTGGTCACACTGTCCATCACTAATACAAGATCTTGGTGAAAAATGAATGCAACACTTTTGACAGTGCAGACATTTATTGAAACAATGACACATAAAGATCGAGGTGGGCCAATGAAATATTAGTTGTGTGACCTTCTTTATGTGGCGACTTTTTTTTGCACAGGCGCTGTAGTAATAAGTAATGTAAAAAACAAAATAAATAATGCACACAATCTGATACTTTCAAAGGTTGGACAAGAAAAAGTAGAAAAGGAAAGAGGAACAGAGCAAAAACAAAGAAACAATTGGAAGAGTAACTAAAACCTTTGCTCAAGTTACAGAACCGTCACTTGTGGTGTCTGAAAACTGCTCAAGAACTACAACATTGTAAAACATTAATCTAAGTACCTCTGCTTATAAAAAAGAAACAAAACATGCTTTCACTGTGAAAACTGTGTCTGCAGAGGCCTGTGGCTCATTGTTCCTTCACAAAATCTTCCTGATGCATTAAAGAACATAAGGTCAGACAGAGGACAATGGAGTGCAAAAGTAGGGCGTGATGTCTGGGCTTTGTCCTCTCTCACCACTGAACAGAGACGAAAAACAATAGTCCGTTGGAAGTCAGTTGGAGGGGAGCAGCAGACGCAAACAAGTTCAGTTACAGACTAGTTTAATAATGACATTCCAAGTAACTGTCTGGAGACGGGACGTGAGCTGAAGGTTACTCAAGTAGAAATACACAGCACTGGGACAAGACATGACTCAAGTATTTGGAGTAACTACTACTCAAGTAAGAGTAACTGTCCGAACATGAGATCTGATTTATAGTCTGAGACTGGAACCTGAGACCTTGTGCTAATCTAAGTGAGCTACAAAGGCAGACCTAAGAACAGCTTGTACTGACAAAAGACTAGAGCAGTGACTTTGAAGAGGCACAAACGCAGACCGGTTAATTAGACTTTCTGCAAAAAGAGACAATTCTCAAGATAACTCCACACACATTCTCGTCTTAACAACCTTTTTTTCAACAGCACTCTATAGTCACTAAAAACAGTCTCAGGCTCAGCACAAAGAACGTGGGATTGTTAGGAGCTGATTAACTTCAGTGTCAATGGAATTCCATCATCATATACTACAATGTTTTTTGTGTGGTTATTTTAACGTTTGAGCAATTCTGTTTCAATTAGTTTGACGGCACAAAACTGTTTGTCACTCTGCTTAGAGAACATAATTGTGTCATTTGTCCCAATGTCGGCTAAATATGTGAGTTTTCAAGTTTACAGTAAAAGCTTTGTTTTTCCATGTCCATAAGCTGTAAGTGTTCAGTCCTACATGTCCCAGATACATGGTCTGAAATCTGAAGTGGGATCTTCACCTTGAATATGATTCGTTGAACTTTATTAATCTTAGTCCAATATTTCTTTAGAATTGAACACCTCCAAAACATAGCTGGCGACCACAGTTTCTCCAGCAGCAGTCGTATTTCCCTGTGGAGTTATTGTCTGCCCGTACAACAGGCACAGGGACCTCTGCTGTTACACTGCATTCAGTATTTTTACGTGGAGCTCCATGTCTGGGTCACATCAGTAAAATGCTTGGATTTGAGCAGAAATGACGTTCTTTTTTTAATGCAGAATAAACCCCAGCAGTCTTATCTGCAAAGTTTGGAATCAAATACAAGGTTTTAGTCTGGAGTCAATATAATAAACAGGCTTCATAAAGTACGAGCCATTTGTGTCCACTCCATTATTGGTCTTCCTGACTCCAGACATCCTGGATCCTTCTGAGGAACACATGCGCCCCCACTGGTGTGTTGAATGTCTGCGCTTTACCTCCTGTGTCAACAAGAGAAAGGCTGGAAAAGTTATTCTATTCCTAATGCAACTTTAAATGTTATGATATGTTTAGGAGCTTGAGTTTGGTCAAGGCCACGTGGATACCATTTCTGGAATATATAATATATGTTTCCACTGGCTCTTTTGGAGAGGAATGGCATGGTCTGTAAGTGTCTCCATTTCTCACTCTCTCTCGTTTTTTACTCTATGACTATTGGCATTAAATGGATCTATCTCCATAGAGACAAGCAGGTGACATCGTCAGGCCAAGTTACAGATCAGATCTGTGGGCAGGCAAACCCCATTCCCGGTGTATGTTTGTGAATTATTATTTACAAACTCATTGCTTTTAATTATTCAATAAAATCCCCTTCAACGGAATACATGCCCAATAGGTTTCATGCCTAGGAAGTAAACCAGTAACATCTTCCAGAGAAATGTGCACCTTTAATATCTTTGTGTGTATGGAGCACAGAACAGCTCTGGTGATGTCACACGTTGCGTAATGAGATTTCATACTCTGCTTTGTGTTTGCTATTGCTCCTGTAATCATGTTCAGTGACCTGTGCTCTAGTTCAGATTCTTTGTAAAGTTGAGGGTAAATGTCCCGTGTCTCCCTGCTGTACCCTACCCCGCTGGCCCATGGTGCTGGCCCCTGGCTGCTCTGATGAGGCAGCACTTCTAAATGGGTCGTGTTGAAGCCACTCTGGTACAGTTCATGTTGTCAGCGAAACCACAGGCCCCTGAACACTGAAATAGAAGTGATGAGGTGCACTTTTGTGGCTCTCCTGGCGGTGACACTGACTCGTGTGTGGAGCCTGAGGAGCGCTCCTGTCTGCTGCTCCCCATCACAGCTGCTGCTCTCACTGACACCGACTCCAGGCACAAGACTGGGGTCAGCTCCAAAGTACAGCACTGTCCACTACGTCTTTTACTTTGAGAGTTTGTGTCACTAATAGCAGTGGGTGAAAAATGAACATCTCAATGCTATTTTGGAGTTTTCCAGTAATGACAATACTATGTCTCTTGGCCGGCTTGGGAACGCCTCGGGATCCCCCTGGAGGAGCTGGAGGAAGTGTCTGGGGTGAGGGAAGTCTGGGAGTCCCTGCTTAGACGACTGCAACCGAAACCTGGCCCCAAATATGCGAAAGAAGACAAAGAAAATAGTGTGGTATGAAATTAGTGCTGGATTTGTGTTAAAGGAGAAATATTATGCAAAATATTCTTTTGAGCTTTTAGCCACATGTGTATATATGTGTATATATATATATATATATATATATATGGCAGAGGACCTGAGCTTAGAGATGGATGAGACCAAGGGAATTTTATATATATATATAGTTCTAAAACATGAGATGTAAAAATAAAGAACATGTTTAAAGGCCAATAACAAGACTAATAATGCATAATATTTGTTATTTAAAACTTGTCTTTGAATGTATATGTTTTCTTCTAGTCAGACAACTTTTTGTAAGTGAGATGTATTTACCTTGACATGTTGCAGCTGCTATATGCAGAACTGTCACCGGTCTTTGGTGGTGACGTGTCACTTATCAGCTGATGTTACTAATGTGAGTTTTTCTACTGACTGTAGCACTTTGAGATTTGCTCTTTGAATATAAAGTGTAATATAAATAAAATGCGGCGTGGTCAGCCTGATGGACCTGGCAGGTCGCTCAGACTGACCACGCCTCCTGCGGCCCGGTGGTCTCTGGAGAAGGGTGTCCCATGTATGTAATGAAAGGAAAGCTCCTTCATCACGTGTGTCTTGCTTCCTCGCCTGCTTGATCCAGCGCTTCAACTTGTTGGTTTCAGCTCCTATGACCAAGTTACTTGACTAGAAGAAAACATACATACAATATAAACTCAAGACAAGATGAACGTTACCAAAATAAATGTCTTTGAATGAGTTGAGATTTAAGTATCCAACAACAATGACTGTTAAATGACCCACAAATCAAGACTTCAGTCCAAAGTCGTTTTCAATCTGAGGAGATAGACTGAGAAACTCAACTTTATACTGCTCTGAGCTAAACCATCCCTGTTTAACCCAATACCCTCTGTTAACCTGAAACTAACCTGTCTAACCTTGTTTACCTGTTCTGGGGCATTACAGTGCTATTGTGACTCCCTCACCTCTGTTAAGATACGATTAGCATTAGCATTAGTTTGGCTTGTTTTGAGAACACACAGCTGCAAACAGCTGACAGATTGGAAGGAGAATTCTATTTTTTCACCAATTGGCCTTGTTCACTTCTCTTTCAGACCACCTCTTCTTCCCACTTAAAATCTTTACCTTACAGACTTCAAACAAGTTTGTGGCTTTGAGATGCTGGAGATGACGACTAAAATCCAGAATACGAGTTTCAGGTGAAACTCCTCCTAGACGGCGGGGCTTAGTCAGCTCAGAGCAATTTAAAGTTGAGTTTCTCAGACTGGATGGAAGTCGAAACAATTTGATTTTTAAAACATTGTCTAAAAACATTTTCTACGATATATAGGAAAGCCAAGCTGCAGGCGCAGATGATGATGCAGTTCTACACGGCCACCATCGAGTCCATCCTCACCTCCTCCATCACCGTGTGGTCCATCCTCACCTCCTCCATCACCGTGTGGTCCATCCTCACCTCCTCCATCACTGTGTGGTCCATCCTCACCTCCTCCATCACCGTGTGGTCCATCTTCACCTCCTCCATCAGCGTGTGGTCCATCCTCACCTCCTCCATCACTGTGTGGTACAGGAGCCACAGCCAGGGACAAACACAGACTACAGCATTGTGCCTCTGCTGAGAAGGTGATCGGCTGCAGCCTTCCATCTGTCCAGGACCCGTACGTCTCCAGGACCTGTACATCTCCAGGACTCGGGGACGAGCAGGTCGATCACAGCTGACCCTTCTCACCTGGACATGGACTATGAGCCACCTCCCTTGGACAGGAGGCTACGGTCCCGCCGGACCAGAGCCTCTTGCCACAAGACAAATTTCTTTAGACTTATGAACACTTCATGACACCTGCCACCTTAAAAACCCTGTCACTTTAATAATGTAAATAATACTATTCCACTGTTGGCACTGCAAGTTTGCACTAATGTTGTGATCTCGTGGTCATTATACAGATACGACTCGAAAGCTCCTTAGCAGGTTCCATCCCAAATCCAGCACCCTGAGACTGTACACTAGCCGTGAAGAAGGAAGCCGTGGACTAGTGAGCGTAAGAGTCACTGTCCAGGATGAAACGGCCAAGATCCATAAGTACATCAAGGATAAGGCTCCAGATGATGACGTGCTCAGTGAAAGTCTCAGGCAATGGGGAAGAAAGGATGACGTGCTGGAGGAGAAACCTTCAAGGGAGGACAAGCCCTTACATGGGATGTACCATAACATAACATCGTAACAACCTAACATAACTCAAGTGGCTGATATCAAGAAATCTTACCAGTGGCAAGAGCGGGCCGAAGAACAGCACAGAGGCCCATCATGGCTGCAAAGGAACAGTCCCTGAGCACCAGAGCAAGAGAGATCCAGATCTACCACACCCAAGACCCAAGGTGTAGTTCATACATCTGAGAAGAAAAAAACTGCGCCGAACTCTCCAGCTCCCTGGCCTGGACCCGAGCTCAGAAATGGATGAGAGACCAGAGAAGGGAATTATATATATATATATATATATAGGGCATAGGCAAAGACACCAGAGGAGCCACACACCAACTCCTGGTTGACAGAACAGTTGCCCAAGACTGCAGAACCCGACACACCAACCTGTGCACTGCCTGGATTGATTACAAGAAAGCCTACGACTCAATGCCACACACATGGATCACTGAGTGCTTGGAGATGTACAATATCAATAGGACACTAAGGGCCGTCATAACAAGCTCAATGAGGCAGTGGAGGACCACCCTCGAGGCCAATGGTAAGCCAAATGCACAAGTGTCCATCAGATGTGGCATATACCAAGGAGATGCATAGGTCTGAACCCCCTCAGCCAGATAATCAACAAGACTGGCTATGGATACCGACTGGGGCCACCATCAGTCACCTCCTCTACATGGATGACATCAAGCTGTATGCTAAGAGTGAGCGAGACATCGACTCACTGATCCACACAACCAGGATCTACAGCACTGATATCAGGATGTCATTTGGACTGGAGAAGTGCAATCGGATGGTAACAAAGAGAGGGAAGGTAGTCCACACAGATTCACTCCCAGAAGGAACAAACATTGAGGATGGGTACAAATACCTTGGAATACCACAGGCAAATGGCAACCTCGAAGAGGCAACAAGGAAAGCGGCAGCAGCCAAGTACCTCCAGCGACTAAGGCAAGTCCTAAGAAGCCACCTCAATGGCAAGAACAAGTCCCGGGTGATAAACAGCTACACCCTGCCAGTGATCAGATACCCTGCCGGCATAATAAGGTGGTCAAAGGAAGAGATACAGACCATAGACGTTAAGACACAAAAGCTCCTGAACATGCATGGAGGGTTCCATCCCAAATCCAGCACCCTGAGACTGTACACTAGCCGTAAGGCAGGAGGCCGTGGACCAGTGAGCGTGAGAGCCACTATCCAGGATGAAACATCCAAGATCCACAAGTACATCAAGGATAAGGCCCCAGAAGACGACATCTCAGTGAATGTCTCAGGCAATGGGGAACAGAGGATGAGGACTATCATGGGAGGACAAGCCCCTACATGGGATGTACCACCGGAACATAACTGAGGTGGCTGATATCAAGAAATCCTACCAGTGTCTAGAGCGGGCCGGACTCAAGGACAGCACAGAGGCTTATCGTAGCTGCACAGGAACAGGCCCTGAGTACCAGAGCCAGAACCACACCAGACAAGACCCACGGTGTAGGCTGTGCAAACAAGCTCCTGAGACAGTCCAACACATAACTGCAGGGTGTAAGATGCTAGCAGGGAAAGCATACATGGAATGCCATAACCAAGTGGCTAGCATAGTGTACAGACACATCTGTGCGGAGTATGGACTGGAAACCCCAAGGTCAAAATGGGAAACACCTCCAAAGGTGGTAGAGAATGACCAAGTGAAGATCCTGTGGGACTTCCAGATACAGACTGGCAGAATGGTAATGAACCAACCAGACATCGTGTGGTGGATAAAGAGCAGAGGAAGGCCGTTGTGATTGATGTGGCGATACCAAGTGATGGCAACATCAGGAGAAAGGAACATGAGAAACTGGAGAAATACCAAGGGCTCAGAGAAGAGCTGGAGAAGGTCTGGAAGGTGAAAGCCAAAGTGGTGCCCGTGGTGATCGGAGCACTGGGAGCAGTGACCCCCAAATTGGAGGAATGGCTACAGCAGATCCCTGGAGCAACATCAGACATCTCAGTCCAGAAGAGTGCAGTGCTAGGAACAGCTAAGATACTGAACCGAACCCTCAAGCTCCCTGGCCTCTGGTAGAGGACCCGAGCTCAGAGATGGATGTGACCACCCGCGGAGGGTGAGAAGGGAACTTAAAATATATATATATGTATATATACACACACACACACACACACACACACACACACACACACACACACACACACACACACACACACACACACACACACACACACACACACACACACACACACACACACACACACACACACATACACACACACACACACTATACAAGTGTATAGTAGTACAAAACACAGTATTTAATTTATATTCGTCACATGTTTTATTTGGCATGCCTTTATTTTAGTCTATACTTTCTACTTTACTATTATAGTTAAACATTGCTGTATGTTGCACCTTAGCGCTCAACATGTAAGCGTTATTGGATCAAGTTGGCGTTTGATGAATAATGTTTCTTTTCTGCTTCTATCTGCTTTTTGTTGTCTTATTTTGGCGTGGGTCTGCGTTCTCTCTTGTCCAATCATCTCTCTTTGGTGTGGAACTCCTCCTCCAGGTTTTCTTCCAGTTTATGGTGGTTTTCTGACAGATAAATGAATGGTCTTTTTTAATGTCCGCTTGTATTTATAAAGAGAGCTCTGTGTGATGATGATGATGCTTCTCCGCCTCCTACGCACCACTCACTTCTGCTGCTGCACACACACAGTATTCGACTAAAGTTTAATATCAAATACTTGTAGATTCTGAGAGTGCCCTGGGTCAAACGGAGACGAGAGCCCACCTCCTCATTCCCCCTCAGGCGCTCGATAAAGTCAGAGCGCAGCCACATCTCGCACTCATAACAGCGCACTAGAGCAGCCATGAAAAGACTCTAACATCACAAGATCTGTGTGAGGAAAACCATCTTGCTCCACTTACTGTTATCAGTCGTAGGCAACAGTAAGTGCAGTATTCAGCATCAATGTGAATAGCCCATTGAGCACCAATAAACACTATAGATAGAGCTCATGCAGCGCTGTCGTAGACTTGGCACCGGGCTGTTACGCACAGACCTGGAGTTGGACAAGACAGGAACGAGCACGTTATCCAGGATCCAGCCTGCCTTCTTACTTGTTATACTTTCTTTGTTGCATGTTTATTCCAATAGAGTGCTCCCCATAAGGCTGCAGTTGGGCTGTTCTGCCCGTGACACATTGATCTGTTAGTACTTTTCATTTTTGGATTTCAATTTCTTTGGATCAAAACGAGCTAAAGAGCAGAGCCAGGTGAGAGCTTATGAGAGATAACCTGTAAAGGCACGCGAACTCGTGAGGAATAAAGACCACTGTTGTTTTAGATGTATTTCACACTGTTTTCTTGAGTTGTTTTTTGTTGAATGACAGTGTGGTGCCAACATCATAAAGAAAGCAATTTCTTAAAACGCACTTAAAGAAACACAGTTGGTAAGATGAAGGACTATACAGTAATGTGTGCTTTACATGATTTGAAATGTAGACGTGTCTGATGTGATGAGCTCAGTGGGCGCCTCTCATCGAGCGCTGATTAGGCTTTAGCATAAGCTAAAACACATTTAGTATGATTGAATGGTGACTTTCTACATATTCAAGTTCATTTAAGCCTATACAACCTGTTACCTTTCTTTCAGAATAAAAAGCCTTTGTTTTCCCCTGCCGTCTCTGCCCTCGGCCTACAGGCCTCGTTTAGCCCAATGCAGACGTCTTCCTGGGAATGACTGGGCCAAATTGTGGTAATAAATTTGTTAATTGGTGGTCATGTTTTCTTAATTTGTGGGAACAATTTGGCCAAATTGTGGGTATGAATACTATTATGTGGAAATGCAATTGTGATTTGAGGGCACAAATGAGAAACTTGTCTCACCCCTGTCATCAGGGGGCCTCCGGACAAATGTGTTAAAACATGTCTTTAAATGTATTGAGATGCATTGAGATTTAATTATTAGACAAATGTGAAAAGTCCAGAACGTAAACATACTATAAGAATATACTCAAAACTACATGACTCATATTTACATTTCGAGATATTAGCAGATCTTTGGCCTCAAGTAATAATTCAGGTACAAGTCTGCTGTGAGTTCTTTCGAGTCATTATACCACATTTCCAATTACAGCTAATATTTTTTGCATTTTATATGTTTTTATTTTTTATTTTTCAAAACACATAACAAAAACAAACATCTATTTTTTGAGGCAGAGTATCAAGTCAAGTACCAAGTCAAGTCTGAAGTCGTCAAGATGATGACTCAAGATGGACTTGAGCAGAAGTAATTCCAGCCTCCATTAACAATAGTATTATAACATTAATCATGATTTTTTTTTTTCAGCTTAAGGTGCAAAAACAAACTTTTTGTTTCTTATGTCTTTATGATTTGTTTTTCAGTGATCTGTCCTGACTAGTATCTGTCTAGTGACCAGTGCTGGACACAGTTTTGAGGGCACACACTGAGCATTTGCACAGCACTGAAAATGTGGTGAGCCCTAAACAGGGCCCAGGCCCTGAGGAGGGAACAGTGTGGACATTCAGACTGGGGACTCAAGACGAGCTGAATCTGGAGAAATGGGAAAAAGTTGACACTATTTACATCAGTGTCATGAAAACCATATTTAAATTCATTTTTATGTGTCCTCCCCATTCTTAATGTTTTCTTCTGTTTTACAATATTCAAGTCTGTAGGTCATAAACAATCAAACAAATGAGCATCCTGGAAATTCCAAAAGAACAGTGACTGAATGTATTGCTTTTCTGAGTGACAGCCCTGTGTGTGTGCGTGACCGAGGTCCCACGTCCCGGCTGCTCTCAAACACACTAATATTCTTAAGGAAATGGCTGTGACATTTTCAAAGGCTGTAAAAATGTCTTTAAGTGAGGCGAGTAAATAGAGGAGCCAGGGAAACGAGTGGCTCTCCTCCAGTGTAAATGCCACAGCGTTCCACAGACCAAACCACTCAAGGGCCCGGGGTGCACGGGGCCCTCATCACTGCTCGTACTCTCACATTCACACGGTCAGCTCCGGGAGGGCACATCTCAACAGTGTCACTAAACTAAACCCTGACCTGTTTCCTGACCTTAATCCACACATTATCACATTATTCCTACATTATCAGAATTCTTAGAAAATTCCTGGAGTGCTATTATTAAATGTTTGTCCCATTCATTTTAATGGTCCATTATATTTCCCAAACAGTATTAAGAGTCAGTGTAACTTCATTTGAAGTCTATATGACAGGTACGACTACATGTTACACTAAAACACAGTGGACATGATTGTATTTAAGATTTTACTGACCATTTTGCCCATTGGCCCCCAGTTTCACAGTTTATGTAATGTTTATAATGTTACTTGCTGGTTAGAGGTAATTCCACAACTGTTCTCCAGAAACCAATTTGACAACAAGGGCCAAAATCCATGTAAATTACACAGTGATTATGATTTGACAAATAATTATACCTGATATCACCTTTGTCTTGTTGGACCGTAAACTGCCAGAAAAATGTTTCAGTGGAGTATTAACTGTCCATTTGGCTGTGTCCGAATGTCCACACTGGCCCTACAGAGGGCACTACGCAGCGCTCATGCCATTTTTAGTGCTGTCCAAATGTCCAGCAGGTGAGAAAGTAGTCTTTAACAACAGGCTGCCATGTTGGTCCGGTGAATGTGATGACGCAAATCAATTGAACAAATGGCAAATGTTGGATAAAATGCACTATAATAATCAATCCCTGCATAATAAAGGGAAAAAACGGCCAATTTATGTTTTTTTAAACATTTTTTGAACATATTGGCTGCATTAAAGTTAAATATTATGTTGAACTTTCTGCATTTAGTGACTGTTTTGTACTGAATCATGTCTTTAAGCATAACCACCTGAGCATCACTGACACTTTGTGGTGCAGTCAGTGTAGGTTATTGTGTTTTAGCTGAATGCTTTTCTAGATCCACAGACATTCATAGACGCGTCTCTATCTCTGTCCGATGCTGAAACTCAACTAATGGTTAGCTGATGCTACCTGGAGTTACGTCTGATCAAACGCTCCTTCACTAATGACCTGTGAGGCAAATCCCCATATAAAAGCATTTGAAATGTTGATTTCATAAAAACAATGTTTTGAGGTCACTAGACTCTTATCAGAAGCACACAATATACGAAATCTCAACTTAACTTAGATGCACACGGGTTGTAAAATTCATATTCCAGGTATTCTTCATAAAACATGTTTGTGACATGAGTCCATTTACATTTCTATTTATTTCTTCATACATTTTATGAAATTGGAGTTTTTGTATCACTACCCCACTCTTCTACCAGTGGGTCATTTTTGACCCCTAGCAGTTCTTATGGAATCTTCTATGAACCTTTAATTCTTTGCAACTCTGACTGTCCCACTTCAGCAACATACATGTAAGTATTATCTCCATTTTTGAACTTATATTTCAAGGAGGAGTAGAAACTGTGGACCAGATGGTTGGCGACTACACTTGTAAACGCCAGACGCAAAGGTTACCCATGGTGCTTTGGTACTTAAGATTGATGTCACGGCTCTGAAGGCCTATTCATTTTTTAGGGCTCAGCACCCTGAATTTTACACAGGCATCACCAATGGACACCTCACATGAAAAGTCGACCTGACCCTCCCAACCTACATCACTGAAGCAATGGAAGGTGTGGAGTGACAAAAACTGCTGTGAAACACAAAAGAAGCACACAGGGCCAGCAGAAGAGAAAGAGGTGCAAGTTGTGTCCAAGATACAAAGATCGCGAAGCCACTGATTGCTGTAAATGCAGCGCCCTGTGTGCGATGGTCACAGCCAGAAGAGAGTAGTTTGTGACAGCTGCACGCAGTGAGAGGAGATCAGATGTTTGTGTGGACATGTGGGCAGTGTCTCCTGTTGAATGGTCTCTGTTCAACCTCCAGGTACAGGGACACACAAACATTTTTTGAGCTGATTGATTGATTGTTAAGTGCTAAAATGTGAATGAAAAGTAAAAAATGTACATGTCAAAAAGGAAATTACTCTTTTGTTTGAACGAAATATATGATCTTAAATCCAAAATGAGTGACGTGTCTTTAGTTTATTGCAAAAATGCATTGATTTTAATTGGGGTCCTTTTTGACCCCACTCGTGGGGGGCGGAGTTATTGGTAGGGTGTGCATTAAAATCAGTTTTACACCTTTATTACCTTCTAAATTAAACAGTAAAAAAGTGTACACACTCAACAATGATTTAACGGGGCTTTGACTTCCCCTGAAGGTCAGTGGGTTGGTAACAGCTGATTATTAATCATTTGTTTTTTTGTGGGCTAATGCTAACAGCTATAGGGGAAATATATGAGACTTGCACCGTGTTGCTAAGTGGTTGATGCCATGAGCATCAAACACCGCGTCTACTTATGTATGTGTCTATGGTTTAACTGAACTGTGATTATCAACAAAACACTTTAAACCGTTAGCAGCAGAGATGCTAGCATCAGTTGCTTACCTGAGCTGGAGCTGTGAATAGAGCTCAATAATATTTTAACTGAATAATCTGTCTGATGTTTCATATATAATCCATGATGAATAAAAGTTGTGATGATTTTTAGTCCAAATATGTGCGTGACAGGCAGATTTGACCGATATTCATTACAGAAATCCATTTACAACAGGTGCCCTCCCACCAAACTAAGTCGAAATTAGATAAACCTGTCATATGGTCTTCAAAATAATGTAGGATTTGTGATGCCTGGAGTAACAAAACTAAAATGTCACTATGAAACTGTGGCCCACTACATCACATACATTGTTTGTACTAAATGTATTACTATGACACAATAAAGCAAAGTATTGTACTAAAACCTTCACAGTGACAGGGCTTGTATCTCCACAAACCTGACTTGTACTTGGCCTGGAGAAGCCGCCTCCTGCTGTTCTTTCTTTGGCTATAAGTTTTCACTGTATGGCATAAAACCTTCATCTCCAAAGCATGGATGTAAGTTTCATGGAATCATTCAAATGACGGGCCACATCCAGAAAGTTCATGTAGTAATGGGACTCTGAAGCTGTCCTGAGATTATAAACGGGGCCCAAAGCATTCGATACGGTAATGTAAAGTGAAAGTAGTTTTGTCTTCGTGCTGTGTTTGCTAATGGCAGTTGGAGACACAACAATTCAATTCCTCAACACTGGAACTCAGAAACATGTTATTTTAGAAGAGAAAGGTCATGAGTTCAACTGTGTGTGATCCCAAAGTCTCACAAAGAAATGTGAGCGGAGCTGCAGAGTTGTTTTGTGCTTTTTTTAACTAATGCTTTTGTGTTTGCCAAGAAATTATAATAATTAAGCAATGTGAGATATGATGTGATGTTGATCAAAGAGTGAAGAGTTCATTTATTTAATTGGTGTAATTAACAGGGACAGAGTACATTAATCAACATTTCTTTAAATGTACCAGAGTTACCCAGAAAGGTGTAGTCCCTGGACCGATGGTAAATGGTCACCCTAAACACAAGGGGGCGCTCCGGGACATTTATCCTCTGCTAAATTCTATTGAACATAGTTTAATTGAACTGCTTTCTACCTGTGGCTTGTCAAGACAACTGTTGTTGTGATTTTGGGAACTACAACAATAAACTGAATTGCCACCAGGGAGCTATCACACTATTCAAGGTAACATTTATAATAACTACACTTTGAATGGGACAAATAAAGGATGAACAAAGACTTACAAATCCATTATGAAAAACAAATGAACAATTAGCAAAAGAAACTGAATTCTGCGCGATGTTCCCATTTGAGTCCCTCACTCCTGCATGCTGTGGTCTCTGGCTGAGTTGTGTGAATGTGTTAGATTTAGACCCTGCGGCGGCTTCTCGCCTCCTTGACCTGTAGACCTGGATGTCCTTATCTGCCTGGACTTAGGACTTTATGTGCTGTTGTTTTTTCTGGATATCTTTTTTCGCACCATCTCTCTGGTCATGTTCTATTTGTCTGTTTGTGTTTTTTGTCGCTTAATAGAAGCTAACTGAAGAGTATTCTCCTCACATGTTTATTGGCCTCTTTTAGGAGCCCATATTCATTCACTCCTCTGTGGAACACTATTGACATTTCATGATTATCATGGGAAAAATATTTACGATTAATAATATTATCAAACAGTATTATAGTTTATCAGTTGTATTCAGTGTTGGTTCTGTATGTTCATTTCACTACGGCCGCCGTGATAGGGACGTTCAAATAACAACATGCAACATCAAAGTGCCAACCTTTGTGTCACTGGGCAAAGGTTTCGAACAAGTTACTGCCACACAGTGTAAGAGTCGTGTTTATGCACTACACATAAGATATAGTGTACACGTGCAATGTATGTATTGAATATATTGTTTTCTTTTCTTTTTGATCAGTGATACTGTGTCATTCTGCAGCACATTTGTTGACAGCACGCCTCACCTGCGTCTTTCATCACACTTATGTATCGTCTGCAGAAGTCACTTACGCAGAAGATGACAGAGAATCTAACCCACCAGAGCCCTGTGTGCTGTGAGCCTCGGAGGTGTCAGGGTGGTGTCCCAGAGCGGAGCTGGGACCCTGGGCATGTCTCTGTGGGCCCCTGCTCTGAGGTGCACTTTGAAATTGTATAGATATTTTGGTAACACTTTATTTTAGGGTACACTTATTAACATCTAACTAGCTACTAATTAGCATACTAACAAGCGGTTAATTAGTGGTTAATTGCTTGCTTATTAATACTTATTAATGCCTTATTCTGCATAAGCTTATTTTGCTGATAATGAGACATTTACTAATAGTTTTCTATGAATAAACACCTTTTTACTGCTTATTAGTATGATGTTAGGACCTTTTTCAACATGAATTATGATCCTAATTGGCATTTGGTAATATGGGTGTTGTTAAGAGCTAATAGCACAAGAAATGTTGTTTTTACTTATTACCACTTAGTAAATATAGCTTATTTTTATGTAATTACACACTCCTAGTAGGTGTTAACAGTGTCTAACTAACCATTAATTAAGTCGTTAAAGTCTGAATATGTTTCCCATTCTAAAGTGATGTTCTGATCATAACTAATAAATGACTAGTTTGACACTAACTAATATAAAACTGGTCCCTTTTCTAAAGTGGTCACTTCTTCACACTTAATTATTGTACTGTACTGTAATCTCTGGCGTATTTCACGCGAGTGACAATGTGTCCAACATGTTTCCCAGCTGTGCCTCTTGGTCCTGACTCCGCCCCCTGTAGCCTCTGTTTCTACGTTGTCGGCGCAAAGTGTTTCTTTGACATTGTGGGTTTTATCACAGAGAAAAAATGCAAACGTAAAGCTGGCAGAATGTACAGAAACGAAAACTGTTGACAAGTGAAAAACCAATACTGTACAGCGTCAATATTTTATTTCTAGACAGTAAAGCCCCTGAGCCAATCAGGATTCAGAGCACAATGCACTGTAAAAATATCCGCACTGTAAAAAAAATCCGTGAAGCAGCGAAGCCGTGAAAGATGAAACGCGATATAGCGAGGGATCACTGTATACTAAAGCGCTGTGTGTTGTGTTTTAGAGATGATTACAGCCGACTGCAGGGCATCAGGGTTCATTTGTTACAGGGAAGGGTTGTATGCTCCTTTAAAAGTGGAATTTAACCCCATTTATTATCATAAATAACATTTTAGCCAACTTGAAATCTTGTATAATGGGTAAAATACTATTAGCAACTTCCATTTTTTAATATGTGGAACCAGCAATTTTCGAAACTGAACCGGATAATTATTTTAGTGTGTCGTTATTGTATTAAACACATCTATAGCTGTGTTTTGGTCGCCTTGTGGAGTAACCGGCTTGTCTTCATGGTGACAGAGACTATGAATGGAACAAAGCAACAGTTCAAGACATTTTCTATTTTATCCAAACCAAAATATACATTTATATTATTGTTATAGGGGACATTTAAATCAGAAGCCAGGTTCATGCTGTTGTTGAGTGTCATTTGTCATTAATATTGTATAACCTTGTCCAGGCCTTGAGCAAAGACAAGCCGTGATATTAGATGAAAATGTGTGTGTATTGAAGGACCTCATTAAAATTGTGCCATCAAATATTGAAGTACTTTGTTATTAGATTTTCAGAAGAACAATTACAGCAGGTATCAGACCGTTAGCTACAGTCCACAGTGTGAGACATTCAAGACATTGTGTTCAAATAATGTGCACATGTGACTCACATTTACCAATAGTTAGTGTGTTTTAAGCCTTGTTTTTATTACTCAACTGCCCCACATGTCGTATTATTGTCGCTATAAGTGTTATTCTTTCCTGTTGTACGTCAGGGACAAATAGCATGTCTAAACTGTAACAAATGTAACAAATTATTATTATTATTTCTTTTGTACATTGACCCTTTTTGGATACATTATCCACCAAATAAAGGTTGAAATATGGCGACTAAAGCCTCCCAGCAAGAGAATATTTATGAATAGTGTAGTGTATTGTTGAGGTTTTTTTTGTTGTTGACATTTTAATTAACGATTGTAGCATGTGTTTTATAGTCTGTATAGTCCAGAGAAACATTACTATTATCAGAATATAACTAGCAATTCCATTTATAGTCGACTCGTCACATTGAGTAATCATTGCTGCCTTAATATTCCTTTTTATAAAACAATCTCAAATGTACTAGCATTATACCACCAGTGTAATTTTTAAAGAAAGTACATGCTATTAACTCTAGGCGCAACACTGTCAAATCAAATCAAATCAAATCAATTTATTTTTATAATGCCCAAAATCACAACAACAGTTGCCTCGATGGGCCACAGGTAAAAGCAGTTCAGATAATTGTCCCAGAATGCCCCTGTCCTTTGACCCTCCTTCGCGGCGAGGAAAAACTACAAAAAACCCCATGGGAAAAAGTAGAAACCTCGGGGAGAACCACAGTGAAGGAGAGATCCTACTCCCACGGACGGACAGGCTGCAGATGAACTAGGACTGACATCCACTTGGACTGTGGAGCCAGAACCACTCAAGAGGGAGGTGGCTTTAAAGAGTTCCTCCAGGCGGACGAGGAGCATTCCACCAGTGTGGAGAGATCCTCCAGCAGGAGATGAGGAACAGTTCATTTAAAGTAGAAAGAGTTTGTCCAGGCAGACGAGGTGTGGCTAATCCAGTTGTCCAGGCGGGTGGCGCATAGATTGTCCAGTGTAGAGATCGATCCTCCAGACAGGTGGGGGTGGGGGGGTCGTCACTGGAGCAGCCGCCGCAGTGCCTGAAACAGTCTCCACTCCCCGGGGGAAGTGGAGAGAAAGAGAAACATGTGAACAGCAATGAACAAATTGTATGTCATTTCTACCTGTTGAGGCGGTGCAGCCTGCAGGGCTCTGTCACTCTGCAGTACAGCTGTAATCGGGCTTTAAAGTTATAAAAGTTAGACCTGACAGGAACGAAGCCCGACGGAATCAGACCTGGGCATGTGCACTCTGACTGACAGCTTTTTGAGTCCAGAATCATTTACAAACTGACATTAGTCAAATGCGTGCACGGCACACACGTGGGCACACACGGCACACACGTGGGCACAAACGGCACACACGTGGGCACAAACGGCACACACGTGGGCACACACGGCACACACGAGGGCACACACGGCACACACGAGGGCACAAACGGCACACACGAGGGCACACACGGCACACACGTGGGCACATACGGCACACACGGCACACACGTGGGCACACACGGCACACACGAGGGCACACACGGCACACACGTGGGCACACACGGCACACACGAGGGCACACACGGCACACACGTGGGCACACACGGCACACACGTGGGCACAAACGGCACACACGAGGGCACACACGGCACACACGTGGGCACAAACGGCACACACGAGGGCACACACGGCACACACGTGGGCACACACGGCACACACGAGGGCACACCACGGCACACACGTGGGCTCACACGGCACACACCAGGTCACACACGGCACACACGTGGCACACACGGCACACACGAGGGCACACCACGGCACACGTGGGCTCACACGGCACACACGAGGGCACAAACGGCACACACGTGGGCACACACACGGCACACACACGTGGGCACTCACGGCACACATGAGGGCACACACGGCACACACGTGGGCACAAACGGCACACACGAGGGCACACACGGCACACACGTGGGCACAAACGGCACACACGAGGGCACACACGGCACACACGTGGGCTCACACGGCACACACGAGGGCACACACGGCACACACGTGGGCACACACGGCACACACGTGGGCACAAACGGCACACACGAGGGCACACACGGCACACACATGGGCACACACGGCACACACATGGGCACACACGGCACACACGTGGGCACACACTGCACACACGTGGGCACACACGTGGGCACACACGTGGGCACAAACGGCACACACGTGGGCACACACGTGGGCACAAACGGCACACACGTGGGCACACACGTGGGCACAAACGGCACACACGTGGGCACACACGTGGGCACAAACGGCACACACGTGGGCACACACGTGGGCACACACGGCACAGAGGCAGTGGTACCTTCAGGTTCAGGCTAAAATGTTCAGCTCTACTTAGGACCAGTCTTTCAGTTGGTTAGCTGTGACGTCAACCAGTTTGTAAAAGTGCTCCGTTTCCCACCGAACCTCCCCACGTAACGACATGAGGTGCCTTGTATTTTACTTTGTACAGATGTGAGCCATGGAGCTAAAACGTGCACTGTTGCTGCCTTGCGTTGTCGTGTCGTGCACCTGTGATCTCTTCACCTGAGACTGTTCAACTACTCTACATGAACTGAGTTGTTGGTGAACAAATAAAACTGTGAAATGGTACTTTTTCCAAACCAACTTGTTCCAACTTAAATGTCAAACCAAACTAATTAAGTTAAAACTAGTTAAGTTAACTAATCTAACTAAGCTTTGGGTTGGTGACTGTAACTCCGACTTGATGCATCAGTTAGTTTCCTATAACGTCACAAAAAAGGACCCGTGACGTCCTTTGTTTTACCTAAGACAAGCCTTCAGCCAAACTCATGCAGAATTGTGCAACCGTATTAGTTTTTTTCCGTTATGCATGTGAAACCAAGCTCATTTGGTCTTGTGTCATTTAGTAAAATCAAACTTCTCTCATTAATTTCGCACAAATCCACAATGTTTTTCAGTACCTGTGATTTTTTTTTAACCTGTATGCCTGATTGGCTAATCCACCTGTCAATCACGGCCATCTGAGCTTGTGGAGATGAATCTGATATACATCTGTACAAATTTACAGTGAGATACCATTCTATTGCCTGACCTGCTAAAACCACCCACTTTGACAATACTTCACAAAGACGTTTTGGTCTGGAATCACATGGAGTCTTCCCGATTTCAAATGAGCGTGACTGACAGGTGGATTAACCAATCAGAGAAACGAATGGTCCCACGGTGTCTTAACAAAGATGGTGGTTTACGAAGGAAAAAGGACACAAAAGTAACAATCAAACATCAAAAATCTACAATCAAACTCAAAAAGTTATATTTTTTTCAGAATGTTGCGAGAGTAGTCAAGTAGTGATATCCTCTGTGTTTGGGATTAACACGTTAGCGGCTGAGGTTGGACTGTCCCAGGTCAGGAGAGTTTTTATGACGCCCCCTAATGATCCCATGCCAGACCCTTTTGATTTTGAACAGGATGAAGAAGGGACTGGATGCAAAATCATTCTAGCCAGGTCCCAAAGCGCCCTGAGGTGAACCTGTCAGGGGCCCAGGGCCAGTCCAAACATGGCCTGAGTATGTCCAGCTGCACCTATTTTATTGTTGTTGGATAATGGTTATTTTACCCCTGGATGTCTCAAAATCTTCACCACTTGATAATAAATAAATAAAACATTAACTAGATCTCTATCTTTATTTGACAGTGACTCAGATGACAGCTGACGTCTGAAGCGTATGTGATGTACTGAATGTCTAGGTGAATATAAATAAAGCTGACACATTGTAAAGAGTTCATACCGTCTGACAGTAATTCCACAGCACAGTCCTCTCACAGCAGCGTTAAGAAATTAGCAATTTCAGGTCACACGTCCTCCCAGTTTGAACAGTCGGATGAAAAACATGATTGGACCTGAGTGTTGTTCTGTGCACAGTGGAAAATAGCAGTTATAATAAGACTTGATAATTGTCATAAGTGCTGCAGCCGCTCCTGACAGCCTCTGGGTGATAAGAGCCCACAGTCCAACACGACATCGTTAGAGAATCATAATTATGATAATAAGACAGCTTCACTTTCACATTTATGAAAGTTTATTTATTAATAACTGCTCCGGCTCAGAGTCACTGTCACAACATTCAAATGAAAGACAGAGTTGTTGCATCTTTGTTCTTATGCAAGTCGCAAACCCACACTCAGCCATCAACCTGATGATTAAAGCGGCATTACACAACAAGAGGAAACTCATTTCTAGCTCTCACAAACCCTTTGGCACGTCCAGTATTCACATGCATGAATTCTTCGAAAACTCTGTCAGACAGAGAAGTCAATCTCAGGCAGCTCACCAAAGCAGAGACAATCCCAGCACGAGCCACATGTGGATGAGGCTGTGGAGGGTCACAGCGTTATTGTGTCGCCGATTAAAAAAGAGGATTAGACATTTTGTGAATGAGAGACAAATAAAACACAAAAGTGACATATACACTCCCAATTTACTTAAAGAAAAACAGTTCTAATGATTAAAATCCGCCAAGAATATGGAATAACACACCCACACACACCCAGCCCCAGCTCGAGTGTTTCATGTTGTGCCGCTTGTCCCGGTTGTGCCGCTCTTCCTGGTCGTTACGCACTTCCTGGTCGTGACATGACGCTCTTCGCAATCGTGGCACTGTTCCCGGTCGTTATGCTCTTCCCGGTCGTGACGGTCTCCATTCATCTGGTTCCACATCGCCGTGGGTCGGTGTTCCTCACTGCCGTTGACCTAGTGCCCCGTGCCATGACACCACGCCGTCACCTGTGCTCGCCCTCGATCATTGCCGTCTCTCGTGTATGTCTTCTCTTCCTCCTGCCATTTCACTGCTTTTCTATCCTTTTCTCCACTGTGCAGGTGTAATGATTTCAAGTCATGTCGTGGCAACAACCTGGAGAGATAGTCTTTAGCTAAAATCATTTAATATAAAAGTAATAATCCAAAACCCACAGATAAGGAAACGCACTAAAAACAATCCACTTACAAGCACTTACATCTCCTATTCCAGCTGCAGGATCGATGAAACACTTTGTTATTATTAGATACATTTTGTACATTTTGTTCATTCAAGAACAAAGTCAAGAATAAAGCCCACTGTATTTCATTTTATAATATATATTGTTTTTCTAGTTTCCTCAGCAAACATACAGTACATACAGTACACTTCAGTTAATCAGAGACAGGAAAACAAGGTTTAGTCATGTTAGTACGACTACAAACATTCAACAGAGCAAGTCGAAGAGTCACAGACAACAATTAAGACACATCTGTATTGTACAAGCCCTTCTACTGCAGAGTCCTATTGCACATACCCTTATATTGCACTGATCCCTATTGCACACACCCTTATATTGCACTGATCCCTATTGCACACACCCTTATATTGCACTGATCCCTATTGCACACACCCTTATATTGCACCGATCCCTATTGCATTTTGACTTGGAGTATGTATGTATGGCATTATCAAGTATGATTTTGTTTTTTATGGTGTGCTAGTGAAATGAGAAGAAGCAGTGAAGCTGAGTCCATCCAAAAATCTCTGATCTTCACTGCTGCCTTCGGGGCATTTGATTCTGTTTTATTTGTTCAGTCAGACATTTCAACCACAGTGCTCTCCGAAAACTTCCCTGAAAGAGCAATGATGAAACAAGATAAAAGTCCAAATCAAACTGTGAAACTAGATACAAGTTTGTTCTGAGCATTTACTCCCATAGACTAAACCACAAACCAAGTCAGGAGGATTACACAACAACCAGGGTTGAACCAGAGCAACAGCAGGACTAAGGCAGGAGTAAACCAGTGAAGCTAACTAATGCTAACTTATTCTGTTAGAGACGTGCGGTCAGGGGAGGCCAGGCCTCACCAGTCATCTTGGGAATAAAAAATGTCTTAATGTCTAAAAGACTAAATACATACTTACATATGTTATGTATTTAGTTAGCGGGGCTGTGTGAGGGGGCGGGGCTATGGCCTCACATTTACGACAAATACAAACTATTAGTTTAAACCAGAAAGAGTTAACCTTCACTGTGTAGTTTCACTGAACCTTTTATAACAACTTTAAAAGAAATAATTGGCTACAGTTGAATGTTTTATTGAGAATAGGCAAACCGTATACTAGTGTTTTTTTCTGGTTCACAGATGAAACAGGGGAGGAGATTGCCACCGGGAACTTGCCACCCGGTGCCTCCCCAGACCCTTTGTCAAGACCCAAAACATGATATTTCCAGGTCATAATGTATCTAACATGATGCATCACATAAAGAGAGAGTAAACACAGTGCAGAGTCTTTGCAGAAAAGGAAATAAATGCAGGAAAAGCTTAGGACAAACAGGAAGTAGTTTCCTGTTTGCTCTAGCTTCGTCACAAACTTGGAATTACTAAACGTATTTTTGAGAGTTGCTGAGCTCGGCCTCATGGTTCAAAAGAATAATTCAGGTACACGTTTGGTTTTAGGATTTAGGACCCAGAGCAGGACCTGAGCATAGAGCTGTACTCCACCACTCACAGAAGTCGAGGCTTTAGTGCACGTCTAAGAAATGACACAAAATGAAAACAGACTGACAGTGAAATGAAAGACAGATGTGAAGCACAGCACACGTTGGTGCTCCGCTGTTGGGAGTGTTCGTTGCACTTTTGCAGACAGTGTTAGCAGAGTAAGCTGGCTGTCAGAGTGTGTGCCAGCTGCTGACACCAGCACCCAGAGGTGCTATGCCTTCTGTCAGACTGAGATCTGTGTTTCCACCCTCAAATCCTCACACTGTTTACACGCACTCTAATGACTGTTCAAATGCCACTGCACAAACTGAGGAAGAATACATTATTGTGAATAGTATGAACAGTAGGGCTGCACAATTTTCTGTCAAATATTGCGATTGTGACATCTGTTTGAAAAGTAGGATTCTGTTCAGAGTGCGCAATATAAACAACCTCAAGAGCATTAACATCTGAGTGAAGACTGAAATATGAGCTGATGGACTAATCCAAGAATCCCATGTATTTTGGA
This sequence comes from Rhinogobius similis, assembly GCA_019453435.1. Taxonomy (NCBI): domain Eukaryota; kingdom Metazoa; phylum Chordata; class Actinopteri; order Gobiiformes; family Gobiidae; genus Rhinogobius; species Rhinogobius similis. The sequence continues at coordinate 412,429 of CM033637.1, read as the reverse complement.
ACTTGTTTGTAGAGTCTAAACTACACATACAACAGGACCGGTCTGTGGCTCAGTGATATATTGTGCAGACCTGCTGAGTATTGTGGCAGCTTTAAGTTTCAAGATATTTTGCTGGAGTGCACCCCCTAACCCAGACCCAGATAACAAAATGACATCAAATCATATTTTTGATATATTATGTAAAATAAAGTGTTTCTTTTCAACATAGTATGTGTTTTAATAATGTTAAGCATAGTCTTATTACATCATTTTGTTTGTTTGTCGCACTCTGGGTCTGTGTTCTGTGTGTGTGTGTATGTGTGTGCACGTGTGTGTGTGTATGTCTGCACATATGTGTGTAGGTGTGTGCGCGTGTGTGATTGTGTATGCGCGGGTATGTGTGTGTGTATGTGCGCGTATGTGTGTGTGTATGTGAGCGTATATTTGTGTGTGCACGTGTGTGTGCATGTGTGTGAGTGCACGTGTGTGTGTGTATGTGTGTGTGTGTGTGTGTGTGTGTGAGAATGTGTGTGTGTGTGTGAGTGTGTATGTGCATCTGTGTGTGTGTACGTGAGAATGTGCCTCTTCATAAGTTGACATCAGAGCTGTGAGGCCCCTCGTTCATGGCCCCTGCACACTGGAGTCAGGGATTGGGATTCACTTGTGTCATATTTCTGACCTATTTTAATCCAGCTGCAGCTCTGACCCGCCTTTCAGCAGTTTGCTACCGTCAGTGATGACTATTTCAGCTTCAAATCTAATCTTCAGCCTCATGTGGACAAATGTAAAACACATACATCATTTAATCACATAGTGCAGGTTTGGATTGGACAGTGGAGTGACTCCAGCTCTGTTATGAGACTGAATGTTTAGCTCAGTGGGATAAACATCTTTCATGCAGTGAAGGCTCAAGGCCTGCTCTACTTTCTTTTTCTGTTTTGTTTGCGTGTACAGACAAACTACTGAACTAAAGTTTTGGAATGCCGCGCCCCACAAAACAAATACCAGCAGCCGCCACCGCTTCCATCCAAACTTTTTCTCAGTTCTGAGGCGGGTCTGAAGCTGGTCTCTATTGTCGCTCTGCTCTGAGATGACACTGATATATAACACTGATGTTCAGGGCCGCTGCCAGCCATTTGGGTGCCCTAAGCAGAAATGCTCTGTGGTGCCCCTTTACCAGCCCTCTTCAACCGTGTATATATAGTGGTTTAACGTCTGTACTACAGCCTAGTGGTGACTGTTACAATTACACTATTTTTACATATGTTTCATTTTTTATTGTATGAACCACAATTCCAAGGGTCCTCCTTCAATACGTTTTCAACAAAATCCTATAATTTCCTAAATTCTAGTGCTTTTCAAATATAATTTTATCAGCAACTCATAACATATTTTATCATGAGCCCCCCACAGTCCTTCAATGTCCCTGCTCCGCCCCTGTTTTAGCCTCACACACGGAGCTTCTCCTGCTCTTCTGGGACAGATCGAAGCTCTAGAGAACGCTACAGACGCAAACTATACACTTTGAATGAGGCTGATTTCATAAACTAAAGACCATTTGGTCCACGTGGAACCTGCTCCACACTGGGCCCCTGCTCTAAGTCTTTTTAAACTGTGGCTTGTACATCAGAGCTGCTCGTGCGCATCTCAAAGTCACTTTGGAGAGAGCGAGGGACAGCACCTGAGTCCTATTTGTTTTGAAATGATACAGAACTAAAGGCATCCTGTTTGTTTGGAAAAGGAAAAGTTTAGCTGCTGCACAAATTGTCTGTTCTGTCATTCAGTCCAGACCCCCTGGTGAACCTGGTGCCCCTCATGTGCCTGATGGGAGCGGCGGCCCTGCTGAGATTATTGCAATGTTTTTAGTCCAGAGCAATGAAATATTTGTGAAACTAAAACTGAATGTCTTTCATTTCTTGATGTCAATGAGCATGGAAAACACACTGTAAAAAACAACAACTTACAGATAGATAAATATTTGGCTTAAGTACAGTCCTTTTACTTTTGTTCCTCATTCATTTCCACCACTGCAGTTAAGTATATCTTAACCTGAATCCAGTTGTGCAACACTGATTAGCAAAAACAACCACCCTAATCTGAGTACTGCGTTTACCTGCAGTTTATAAATCCTCATATTATGGGATTTCTCTGCGTGCATGTAAACCTTAAGGCATGTGACACTTCCTGTTCCCTGTAGGCGTGGCACCTCTCAGCACAGCACCAGGGGGCGCTGTCAGGGGCCAGTGGGCGTCGTCACCGTGCACATCTGCTCACAGCCTCTGCAGGCCTTTGTTCTGTTGACTCTGGCTGGCTCAGACGTCCCACCATGCTTTGCTGCCTGTGTATTTCATGTTTGTGATTTGTAGTGTCAGGCTCGTGCCTTGGTTGTCGGGCGGATTCCCTGGGGAGCGCTTTCCTCACCTGCTCTCATCTGCGATGTGACACGAGCCTCTCCAAAAACACACACAGATGAGACGCTGAGGCGCACTTTTCACGTCTCTGAGCCGCTGGTTTATTTACACACAAGTCATTCATAATTGAAGAATACAAGTGTTTCTACGCCTGTACTCGTTAGGCACTCTGCTGCCCCCTCTGGACACGCTGCTGCTGTTCACACACCTGAGCCATGTTACACAGCACAGTGGCAGAGTGGTTAGCGATCCGGCCTCACAGCATAAAATGTGTGAGGCCTTAGAATTAGCATGGCCTCCCTGCTGAGCAGATGTAACTTCCACTCTCTGCTGATGCTGCAGAGATGGTGGTTGAGCAAATTAACTCAATACATTTAGAATTTTAGTAGTGAGTGGCAAAACTCACCATTGAGTCTCAACCACTGAGAGTCACTGGTGAGTGATGAAACTTGCTCAAAACACGTCTAAAATGTGAAAGAGCTGCTACTGTCGAATAACAAATATAAAAGGCTTCAACTTTGCTAAATATTTCATTTGTACCTGACATCTAAGAAGAACAAACTCAAGTAAAAAGTACAAAAGCAGCACAGCAACGTCACACTGCAGCCCCGCTCACATTTCTCACCGAGACAGACTTTGGGATCACGCACAAGTTGAACTCATTATCTTCCTGTCCTTAAATAACATGTTCTCGAGTCATCTGTAACGTTGGTTTTTCATCCTGACGGACCTGGCAGCTCGGCCTGACTGACCACTCCTCTGATCACTCACTCCACGTTATGGACTGAGGGCTCGGGTCATTGGATCAAAAAGCAAATTCAAACGCTGGATCAAGGAGGTGATTGAAATGAGAGGGCGAGGCACTGACAGCATCAGCCGAGACGACGACGTGTTCCTCCTCTCACACGGGACGCCTCTGCAGAGAGCATCGGGCGACAGCGGGCGTGGTCCGGTGCCAGGGTCATCACTCTGACCACGCCTCAGGAAACAACAGCTGATCAGACACACATCACCACCAAGACCAGTGAGAGTCCAAACATGAACACAAGGTAAAAATACATGTCCAAAAGAAACCTAGTTTGTGTCCTCTAGCTCCCCCTGTCGTTAGCAAACAAGCTACTTTCAGTTTCCATTTTCAAGCAAAACAAAACCTGCACAGACAAATAAATAAATACATAAATGTTGTGCGTTATTCTGGCCATCATTCTGCCCTGGCTGCAGATCAGTCAGAGTGTGAGGGCTGTTTTAATGGAAATGGGGCAGTGCTTTATCTGAAATGTTTGGACGGATGACATTAAACCTGGCTATCTTTGCATTTACTTAATTACAACCTTGAATAACATGCATTCTCACTGAAAGCCGGCTCGCCTTCCCACAGATGCGGCATGTAATTTAGCCTGATGTCATCAACAGCTTATCTCCATGGAGATAAGGTGGGAGAAAGTTACCCAGTGCACTTTAAAGAAACTATTACTGACATTATTACTGCCAAAGAGTCACATTTCCCTTCAGGAACACATAACATACTCCTTACATGGAAATGTGTGTTTAATAAAATATAGGATTTTTGAATAACATTATTATAGGAGCAGTCCCTTAATCTAAATTATAATCTTGTAGATACAGGAGTGGAGCTGTCCTGGGGTCGTCACTGGTGCAAACTCTCATTTTCTCTTCTTTGCACGTAATGAATATACATGTGAACTTTCTTGGTTTTAACAGTCTGCTCTCAGTATGATTTCGCATACAGATTACAGAATGAGTGATGGTCATGTTAAATGATACATAACACATCATAGATTATCCAAAGTATGCTGGAAATTGAACTGAAATATGTAAATGGAGACACTTCAATCTAAAGCATAGGAGAAAACGTTTGGAAGGTTGTCTTTTTAATGCAAAATACAAAATCAGTGTAGTTTTGTCATAAGTTATTTCCTTTCATAAAATAAACACATTTATTGTGTTTTTGGACACATCTACACACACACTGACATACAAATTCTCTGTTTTGTCAAGGGTCATTTACGGACCACTTTCACAGTCATTTGGCAGATTTTACGGTGAATGCAGTCAGCTTTATTACCCTGAATGGAGAAGGCTTTGAGAAATGAATGATCTAACCCTGGAACCCTGGAGTAAAGCCACACATTTAACTCATTCTGTTCCACGTGATAGAGCCCACTGCGGCTGGTGCAGTCATATAGTTTCTACGAGAAGCGACAAGGGTTTACTCTTTCTATCTTTTACAAACAAAACATGTTCACAAACAGAGTCAAAGCCAAGCTGCCTTTGCCAGATCACATCGTTCAGGGGACACCGATTACTTTTCGCATTAATTGTGTTCTACAAATAAATGTGATTGACTGTTATCAATCTAAACACTGTAAGCTCAAAATCATATGAGCACATCATTATTATGAAGTGCAGCACGTTTCAGGCATTTCCCGCAGGATTCAGTGGTTCTTATTTCATTTAGACTAGTAAGTTAATCACATTTGTATAATTCATATTTTATGCAAAACCATTGCAACGCAGTCAAACTCTCGTATTAAAATGCAGCTTTTGCATGATGCATTTTGTTTAAATGTCAGCACCACAACAACGGTGAAGATTAGGACTGTTCTGATATTTGAGCAGTTTATGCATATTTCCTTTGAAATGACATTTGTTTCTTGTAGGACTAACATGGCCACAGATGGCACTGTAGGTTACCTGCTCCTAAGAAGAAGATGGTGGGTCCTGTAACTTGAATGACGCGCTCTTACGCATAAACAAAGACGCTGGATCCAGATACTTTCATTGAACATTTAATTTAGTTCTGCAGCGTTGAAAGCAAAATAAACGGATATGGACAGAGGACAGGAATATTGCAGTGGTGAGTAGTAAAGTGAACAACCAGAAAAACATATTAGCGGTCAACAAACAGCTCTGCGTCCCAGGTGAGTTCCCTTTCACACCTCCGTTCACGCACACCCTGCCCACGTGACCCCCCCCCCCCCCCCCTCTTGGGAAGCAGCCACACGCCCATTCACAAAGTGCCTCCACTCCACAACCTGTCCCTTATAGTTACTAAAGGAGTGCTTCCATCAGTGTGGTGCGGGACGGTCTGAGGCGTTTCCACTGAACAAAAGGGAACTGTACCGCCCCGTTTGAGGGGTCCGAAGGGGGTCGTGAGAGGTACTAGCTCCGAGAAGGTGCCAGCTTGCATTAACGCGGACCGGTTTATGATTGGACGAGAGAGAACAAAGTGAGAGAGAACAAAGTGAGAGAGAATGTGACGCAGGTGAGAACGAAGTGGTAAAAAAACTGATATAAAGACAAAATAATCATTCTTCACCAAACGCTGACTTGATCTTGTGAAAACCAATGCATTTCCAGAGACGATAACTTTGATTGTTGAGCTGACAGAGTTAGCAAGACAAAGCGAGCACACGTTAGCATCAGCTGTTTCCTGTTTCATATTTTTTCAGTGCATACAGCAGCCAACTTTATCTAAACCCAAATCATGTCATACAGACATATTAAAACGTGGCGTAAAGGCGCAGAAAAGTGAAATAAAAGCAGAAGATGACGAAAAAAACGGAAGTTGTGTCTTGTTTAAGCATGCTTTATCCACCATTTGCAGCGCCACAAACGTGTAATTACTAAACATCTTTTTATGAATGGGGGAGATCGCTGCATGAAGAAAAAGTATATTTATAAAGAAAATATAGTCACTTTTGGGTGACTCAGCTGCTCATGTAGCGGGCCCCTGTGAGCTGGACCTCTGTATGAAACGCAGTCCGCCATTAACAGAAGCGAGCCGGCCCAAAGTGAACCGGTCTGAGGGACCAGGTTTAGTGGAAACATGGCTTAAGTCGAAGGCCAGATCTGTGTCACAGCAAGAATGCATGTTTTGTAGGTTATTTTGAGCAATAAAAACAACACCAACATTAAATCAAAGCTAGAACATGTTCAATGCCACACTTTAGCAATAATATCTCCATGGTTACAAAGAGGTGTCCCACAACATTACGCAGGACGAAGGAGAACTAAAACTTTCACTCACGACTGTTACTTAAAAGAAGATAATAAATTAAAACATGTTTATTTCTACATGTCCGCTTGTGCACATATGGCCCCCACATGAACCTGCCGGTCGCTGGTCACTCGTGCTGCTGTTTGATTGGCCCACTTTATCCCTGATGCCCACAGTTGATAGTATTGATGTTTGGGTCCATAATCCAGTGTGGAGCAGGTGCCACGGCTCCATTGTCTCGAAGGCTTAATCCCAGCATTGTGAGCGATTAGCAGTGTCCTGGCTCACCACAGCAGCAGCAGGGGTGAAGGGGCCCCACGGAGGCACCGGCGCCTCGCATGAGCAGGGACAAAGGCGTGTCACTAACTGTCAGCCTGATGTGATTAGGCTGGGAGGACAGGGGGCTGATGGAGGGGGAGGTATCGACTGAACGATGGCTGACACTCTGCTCCTCCCTGTGCACAGTTTACTACAGGTGCAGAACATATTGTAGATTTTTAAAATAATTAATAACAAAAATACTTAAATGTCTCAAGATCTTTTTCTAGGTAAGTCAAATTGACAAATTCAGCAGTTGCAGTTGCTTGTTTGGAAGAAGAGCTATTGTATCTAGATTGGGACCTTCCTGGATAAAAAGAATGAATAAAATGAAAACTGTATCATCACCATCAGCAGTAGTATTAGCAGCAGTAATGTTAGCAGCAGCAGTAGTATTAGCCACATCTGCATAAGCAGCAGAAGTATTAGCAGCAGTATCAGTATTAGCAGCAGTAGTAGCAGCAATAGTAGCAACGGTGGTAGCAGCAGTGGTATTAGCCACATCAGTGTTAGCAGCAGTATAAGCAGCAGCAGCAGCAGCACTATTAGCAGCAGCAGTAGGACTATTAGCAGTAGTAGCAGTAGCAGCAGCAGTAGCAGTAGTAGCACTATCAGCAGTAGCAGCAGCAGCAGCAGCAGCAGCAGTAGTAGTAGCAGTAGCAGTAGTAGCAGCAGTAGAACCCTCTGTTTCCAGCCGTAGTCTGAGGTCTTCAGTCAGAGCCTGTTAATGGAGCCCTGTACAAGTTTTAAAACCAGAGGAGACAGATCTTTTAAAGCTCCTCTGGACTGAGCTTCCTTTCTCTCTGCGCTCCTTGTGGATGCTTTTAAAAAGCAGCTTAAAACTTCTTCAAAAAATCATTTTTATGAATTTTTCTTGCAATCTGTTGTATGTTAATTTGTACTTTGTGTTTTTACTGTGGCTTGTGAAGCACTTTGTGACCTTGGTCTGTGAAAAGCACTAGACTAATAAAGTGTACTTACTAACAGAAGTGACATTGGCAGCCTTAAGTATTTTCAAGTATTTTATGTTAAGATAATATAAGTGTTTGTTGGCTTTTTACTCACCAGACTACTGCTTTACAAAGAAAGAAAATGAAATTATTATAAGACACTTTGTGGGAGAGGGGAAGAAGGGGAATACAAAAAAGAAGTAAAGAGAGGAGTAGGAAAGTAAATTAATTCATTATAATATGGTGGCGTGAGTGTACGAGTCTAAATGTAAGTGTTGGTGTGTGTTTGTGTGGATGTGCATTGGCAAATATTTGGAAAAATGAGTTATAATAAAAGAAACTTAAGTTTTACATCATTTTACATCATAAGACAAATATCTCAAGTTGAGAATGTTTAATGAACACATAATCCTCTTTTAGATTACAAATGGAACATCCCAGCACCGTCTACACTCTTATTACACAGAGGTCTGCACACAGAGCTATGTGCTGTATCATATTCTTGCACCAGAATGGATAACCCAGTTACCACGTGTCAGTGTGCAGTGATTTCCAAGCTATGGGGATTTGTGTTATCTGAAGCCTGAACACAGATTGGCAAGAATACAATTAGCAGCACCGAACAACTAATGTATGCAAATGAAAGTCAGAGTGTTGGATGCACAAGTCCAACAAACTCCTCACAACTGCTCAATGCTCCAGCTCCTGATCCTTGTTGTCAAACCCACTTCATCTTTTTTCACGTTAACAAACCCCATAATGACTAAATACATGTGTTTAACCTTTAAACCTAAAAAACATGCACAGTTTCTCGAGGATGTGTGTCAATCTCACGTGGAAAAAAGCCAAATGGAATGCTATTGTTCATTGACTTATTTAAGGTAACTTGCGATAAATTAACTCACAAATATTCATAGTTTTGTACTAAACCGCTAAATAAACTGTGAAACGTAGACTGCAAACATTTAAATGATATCAAGGCAGGGGCGTCGGACTGGGGGGGTAAAGGGGACTGGTTTCCACGGGGCCCAGGGCAAAGAAGGGCCCTAAAAGCATACAAGAATGTGATGTTTTTTTCCCCCAGTTAATTTTTCCTTCACTTTATCTGTTTTTGCTGTAATGAAATGCATTGTGGTTGAGTGAAGTCCTTGAGAGACTAAATACAATGACGCTCGACACTGGATGTTGGTGAAATTGCTACTTATTGTAAAAACAAAAAGTACTACATTTTATAATGTAGGCTGGTAATGTAGGCAAATGATAAGCATCGTTTGCTTGGGTGAATAAGTCATATGCAAAATTGTGCCGAGAAGGTTTGTACCTCGGGCCCCGAATTTGGTGCTACGTCCCTGAATCAAACATAATAAATATTGGATTTAAACATAAATGACATCAAACATGAATCATTGCAGTGGATTAACATTTCATTTATACATATTTTGGTCACCAGCTCAGTCATAAAACCTAACAGGATCTTGACATTTAAATGAATCTTATAAACGCATCTGATTTTAGCTTTGGGGTCCAGTGGGTCAGTACCCATCCTCTCTACAAGACAGAAACCACTCAAGTTTTTGGACGTTTATAATCGGTTGACCGTGCTCCTGATTAAGTTTGGTCAAAAACCTTTCATCAACATACTCTCCATGTACTTCCTGTTTAAAGTGCATCCTTGTTTTGCGGAGTGTCCTGCGTGCTTTGGTGAGCTCTCCAGTATACGCTCCCAAACGTCAGCCTGAGTGTGGTTTGGGCCCCGTGCGTCTGTGGAGCGTGTCCTTACATATGCTAATGTCCTTATCACACACAAACACGTCCTGATACCACAAAGATAGGATCACAGATGAAAATACTACTATAAATATATATGAGTGTACGGCACAGATTTTCTCACCTGCCACAGGGTTTTGATCTGTTCTCAGCCATGACGTGTGAAATGAAGCTGAACCGGAATCCAACCAGAAAGAAGCATCGCTCTCTCTGTCAGCCAATCACGATTCAGTGGAAAACTGGGATTAACCTCAGAATATTACAATGATGTCAAAGCAAAAAGACTCCAGTGAGTGATATCAGAGCCTGGTTTAAACGTACAGGGTTTGCTATGCATTTATTTATCTACAAGGAGGTTATACAAGACACTAAACATTTTTGAGGAAAAAGGAAATGCCCACGAAACAGGCCAAAAACAGTTTGACTATTTCTTTTTTTCCACGCAGATAAATGACATAGTTTACCACAAATGTTATATAGTGTTTAGAAAATATTAGTTTGAAAGGCTTCACATCGGTTGACTTAGATCAGCTGTCAGATCTGATGTTTTAAAACCCAGCACAGATATATTGTAAAAGCATCTATTCAGGTGAAACTAAAAGCACCTCCTTTCCAGAACATTCTGCTGACAGAACATTATAAAGGATCTATAGACCCTTCAGGTGCCCAGCCTGGTACTTGCCTGGACATCTGATCACCTCCATGGGACTATGGGACATGCTTCACCTCCAGCACGGACATGGTTGATGTTCATCACATTTGCCAATAATCTAACTTCAGCCTCTAGTTTCTATAGTTCATTTATTACTGTAGGTTTGGAAACAAAACAAATGCCACTGTCAAACTTGTCAGACATATTTATGGTGCAGAATATTGTTAGATGTTTATTTCAAGGTTGTTGAACGGCAACAATTTACCTGAAACTCTTCTACATGAGGTGGCTGTTGTGGCTTCTTCAGGAGCGACTACCGAAGCCCGAGCCTTTGTCTTGTCGTGGGCCACACAAAATATCAGGTTCCAATCCACGTGGATTTGATGGTATCAGTGCACCTCCAGCACGTGGCCCACATGCTTCACCTCCAGCACGTGGCCCACATGCTTCACCTCCAGCACGTGGCCCACATGCTTCACCTCCAGCACAGGGCCCACATATGCTTCACCACCTGGACGTGACCAGAGTGCAGCGCAGGTGAGACAGAAAAGCCCTGCAGAGGGAACCAAACACTCATCACAGAGTAATATGAGTAAAACTTGTCCCTCCGAAACTGAGCTTCATGTTGTTTCACAACATTTAAATGTTTTAATTGTTGTTTAAGTCATGATGTAGCTTATCTTATTGAGTGGTAAGAAAATTGCCATAATAATTAACATGTGAACGAGAAAACATTAAAATAATAATATTTTTTTATTAATAACGAATTTCTTATCTTATCAATTCCCATTCCTGGTCGTATCTTTTCACTTAGAATCTCAGCAAATGAATGCACAGATTCAGAATAAGTTTCAGTTTTAAATAGCCCAAAACTGATGATTCTTTCCTTTAAAAAAACAACAAAATAATTTAAAAAATGGTGCACCTAAATGAAAAGGTTAGGCACACCAGTGCAGTGTAGTCTGGAGCCCTGGGTAATGTTTTCTAACTCTCCCTAACGCTCTGGTGTTAGTCACGTCTGCTCCAGTGGTTTCTGTCCAAAACAGTCCTGGGTCTTACACAGGCTAATGCTAACTCCTGGAATGGTACCAGGCTAATGGAAGCTAGTGGTTTGGTTTACTCATGCATAAGGTCTGTATGAAGCACATATTTGGAGGTACTTCTGTTCCCAACAGAGATTCAGATCAGAAAATACAGTTAACAAGACTTTGACAAAAAAGTGTTTAACCAGAACACAATGCTGTGCATTAGTCACTCCACACTCCACACTCTGCTGCTCCTCTTCCCTCCATCACTCACGCAGATTGTGACCTTCAGCTTCAGAGTACTCCATCCACTAAACCACTGCCCCTGTAAATAAAACAAGATTATAGTCCATGTGGTTCATTCAGCTTTCTGCGACTGAAAGAAAAAAACATGTATTTCAAGGTCATACACTTACAGTCTTTTCAATGGCTTTAACACACTTTTCTTTTGAAAATTCAGATTTGTAAAATCGCTTCAATTTTCCTAGATTTATTAATGAATCTAGGAGCTTAAGCTCTGCAAAATACAGTTTTACTTTCAAAACTGATAAATTGTCCCCCTTTTACCACCAAAAGAATTAATTTGACTCTGCAGCTCAGAAACCTCTCAGAGACCAAAGTGACCCCTGCTTTAGAGTCTCAGCCCTGCTCTGACCAAAGTGACCACTGCTTTAGAGTCTCAGTCCTGCTCTGACCAAAGTGACCACTGCTTTAGAGTCTCAGTCCTGCTCTGACCAAAGTGACCACTGCTTTAGAGTCTCAGTCCTGCTCTGACCAAAGTGACCACTGCTTTAGAGTCTCAGTCCTGCTCTGACCAAAGTGACCACTGCTTTAGAGTCTCAGCCCTGCTCTGACCAAAGTGACCCCTGCTTTAGAGTCTCAGTCCTGCTCTGACCAAAGTGACCACTGCTTTAGAGTCTCAGTCCTGCTCTGACCAAAGTGACCACTGCTTTAGAGTCTCAGCCCTGCTCTGACCAAAGTGACCCCTGCTTTAGAGTCTCAGCCCTGCTCTGACCAAAGTGACCCCTGCTTTAGAGTCTCAGTCCTGCTCTGACCAAAGTGACCACTGCTTTAGAGTCTCAGTCCTGCTCTGACCAAAGTGACCACTGCTTTAGAGTCTCAGTCCTGCTCTGACCAAAGTGACCCCTGCTTTAGAGTCTCAGCCCTGCTCTGACCAAAGTGACCACTGCTTTAGAGTCTCAGCCCTGCTCTGACCAAAGTGACCACTGCTTTAGAGTCTCAGCCCTGCTCTGACCAAAGTGACCACTGCTTTAGAGTCTCAGTCCTGCTCTGACCAAAGTGACCACTGCTTTAGAGTCTCAGTCCTGCTCTGACCAAAGTGACCACTGCTTTAGAGTCTCAGCCCTGCTCTGACCAAAGTGACCACTGCTTTAGAGTCTCAGTCCTGCTCTGACCAAAGTGACCACTGCTTTAGAGTCTCAGCCCTGCTCTGACCAAAGTGACCACTGCTTTAGAGTCTCAGCCCTGCTCTGACCAAAGTGACCCCTGCTTTAGAGTCTCAGTCCTGCTCTGACCAAAGTGACCACTGCTTTAGAGTCTCAGTCCTGCTCTGACCAAAGTGACCACTGCTTTAGAGTCTCAGCCCTGCTCTGACCAAAGTGACCACTGCTTTAGAGTCTCAGTCCTGCTCTGACCAAAGTGACCCCTGCTTTAGAGTCTCAGTCCTGCTCTGACCAAAGTGACCACTGCTTTAGAGTCTCAGCCCTGCTCTGACCAAAGTGACCACTGCTTTAGAGTCTCAGTCCCTGCTCTGACCAAAGTGACCACTGCTTTAGAGTCTCAGTCCTGCTCTGACCAAAGTGACCACTGCTTTAGAGTCTCAGTCCTGCTCTGACCAAAGTGACCACTGCTTTAGAGTCTCAGTCCTGCTCTGACCAAAGTGACCACTGCTTTAGAGTCTCAGTCCTGCTCTGACCAAAGTGACCACTGCTTTAGAGTCTCAGTCCTGCTCTGACCAAAGTGACCACTGCTTTAGAGTCTCAGTCCTGCTCTGACCAAAGTGACCACTGCTTTAGAGTCTCAGTCCTGCTCTGACCAAAGTGACCACTGCTTTAGAGTCTCAGCCCTGCTCTGACCAAAGTGACCACTGCTTTAGAGTCTCAGTCCTGCTCTGACCAAAGTGACCACTGCTTTAGAGTCTCAGTCCTGCTCTGACCAAAGTGACCACTGCTTTAGAGTCTCAGTCCTGCTCTGACCAAAGTGACCACTGCTTTAGAGTCTCAGTCCTGCTCTGACCAAAGTGACCACTGCTTTAGAGTCTCAGTCCTGCTCTGACCAAAGTGACCACTGCTTTAGAGTCTCAGTCCTGCTCTGACCAAAGTGACCACTGCTTTAGAGTCTCAGTCCTGCTCTGACCAAAGTGACCACTGCTTTAGAGTCTCAGTCCTGCTCTGACCAAAGTGACCACTGCTTTAGAGTCTCAGTCCTGCTCTGACCAAAGTGACCACTGCTTTAGAGTCTCAGTCCTGCTTTGACCAAAGTAGTGACCACTGCATTAAAGTCTCAGTCCTGCTCTGACCAAAGTGACCACTGCTTTAGAGTCTCAGTCCTGCTCTGACCAAAGTGACCACTGCTTTAGAGTCTCAGTCCTGCTCTGACCAAAGTGACCACTGCTTTAGAGTCTCAGTCCTGCTCTGACCAAAGTGACCACTGCTTTAGAGTCTCAGTCCTGCTCTGACCAAAGTGACCACTGCTTTAGAGTCTCAGTCCTGCTCTGACCAAAGTGACCACTGCTTTAGAGTCTCAGCCCTGCTCTGACCAAAGTGACCACTGCTTTAGAGTCTCAGTCCTGCTCTGACCAAAGTGACCACTGCTTTAGAGTCTCAGTCCTGCTCTGACCAAAGTGACCACTGCTTTAGAGTCTCAGTCCTGCTCTGACCAAAGTGACCACTGCTTTAGAGTCTCAGTCCTGCTCTGACCAAAGTGACCACTGCTATGCTTTAGAGTCTCAGCCCTGCTCTGACCAAAGTGACCACTGCTTTAGAGTCTCAGTCCTGCTCTGACCAAAGTGACCACTGCTTTAGAGTCTCAGTCCTGCTCTGACCAAAGTGACCACTGCTTTAGAGTCTCAGTCCTCTCAGTCCTGCTCTGACCAAAGTGACCACTGCTTTAGAGTCTCAGTCCTTCTCTGACCAAAGTCACAACTGCTTTAGAGTCTCAGTCCTGCTCTGACCAAAGTGACCACTGCTTTAGAGTCTCAGTCCTGCTCTGACCAAAGTGACCACTGCTTTAGAGTCTCAGTCCTGCTCTGACCAAAGTGACCACTGCTTTAGAGTCTCAGTCCTGCTCTGACCAAAGTGACCACTGCTTTAGAGTCTCAGTCCTGCTCTGACCAAAGTGACCACTGCTTTAGAGTCTCAGTCCTGCTCTGACCAAAGTGACCACTGCTTTAGAGTCTCAGTCCTGCTCTGACCAAAGTGACCACTGCTTTAGAGTCTCAGCCCTGCTCTGACCAAAGTGACCACTGCTTTAGAGTCTCAGTCCTGCTCTGACCAAAGTGACCACTGCTTTAGAGTCTCAGTCCTGCTCTGACCAAAGTGACCACTGCTTTAGAGTCTCAGTCCTGCTCTGACCAAAGTGACCACTGCTTTAGAGTCTCAGCCCTGCTCTGACCAAAGTGACCACTGCTTTAGAGTCTCAGTCCTGCTCTGACCAAAGTGACCACTGCTTTAGAGTCTCAGTCCTGCTCTGACCAAAGTGACCACTGCTTTAGAGTCTCAGCCCTGCTCTGACCAAAGTGACCACTGCTTTAGAGTCTCAGTCCTGCTCTGACCACTGCTTTAGAGTCTCAGCCCTGCTCTGACCAAAGTGACCCTGCTTTAGAGTCTCAGCCTGCTCTGACCAAAGTGACCACTGCTTTAGAGTCTCAGCCCTGCTCTGACCAAAGTGACCACTGCTTTAGAGTCTCAGTCCTGCTCTGACCAAAGTGACCACTGCTTTAGAGTCTCAGTCCTGCTCTGACCAAAGTGACCACTGCTTTAGAGTCTCAGCCCTGCTCTGACCAAAGTGACCACTGCTTTAGAGTCTCAGTCCTGCTCTGACCAAAGTGACCACTGCTTTAGAGTCTCAGCCCTGCTCTGACCAAAGTGACCACTGCTTTAGAGTCTCAGCCCTGCTCTGACCAAAGTGACCACTGCTGTAGAGTCTCAGTCCTGCTCTGACCAAAGTGACCACTGCTGTAGAGTCTCAGCCCTGCTCTGACCAAAGTGACCCCTGCTTTAGAGTCTCAGTCCTGCTCTGACCAAAGTGACCACTGCTTTAGAGTCTCAGTCCTGCTCTGACCAAAGTGACCACTGCTTTAGAGTCTCAGTCCTGCTCTGACCAAAGTGACCCCTGCTTTAGAGTCTCAGCCCTGCTCTGACCAAAGTGACCACTGCTTTAGAGTCTCAGCCCTGCTCTGACCAAAGTGACCACTGCTTTAGAGTCTCAGTCCTGCTCTGACCAAAGTGACCACTGCTTTAGAGTCTCAGCCCTGCTCTGACCAAAGTGACCCCTGCTTTAGAGTCTCAGCCCTGCTCTGACCAAAGTGACCACTGCTGTAGAGTCTCAGTCCTGCTCTGACCAAAGTGACCACTGCTGTAGAGTCTCAGCCCTGCTCTGACCAAAGTGACCACTGCTTTAGAGTCTCAGTCCTGCTCTGACCAAAGTGACCCCTGCTTTAGAGTCTCAGTCCTGCTCTGACCAAAGTGACCACTGCTTTAGAGTCTCAGCCCTGCTCTGACCAAAGTGACCACTGCTGTAGAGTCTCAGTCCTGCTCTGACCAAAGTGACCACTGCTTTAGAGTCTCAGCCCTGCTCTGACCAAAGTGACCACTGCTGTAGAGTCTCAGTCCTGCTCTGACCAAAGTGACCACTGCTTTAGAGTCTCAGCCCTGCTCTGACCAAAGAGACACCTGCTTTATAGTCTCAGCCCTGCTCTGACCAAAGTGACCACTGCTGTAGAGTCTCAGTCCTGCTCTGACCATACTGCCCTCTGCTGTAGAGTCTCAGCCCTGCTCTGACCAAAGTGACCACTGCTTTAGAGTCTCAGCCCTGCTCTGACCAAAGTGACCCCTGCTTTAGAGTCTCAGCCCTGCTCTGACCAAAGTGACCACTGCTTTAGAGTCTCAGCCCTGCTCTGACCAAAGTGACCACTGCTTTAGAGTCTCAGTCCTGCTCTGACCAAAGTGACCACTGCTTTAGAGTCTCAGCCCTGCTCTGACCAAAGTGACCACTGCTGTAGAGTCTCAGCCCTGCTCTGACCAAAGTGACCACTGCTGTAGAGTCTAAGCCCTGCTCTGACCAAAGTGACCACTGCTTTAGAGTCTCAGCCCTGCTCTGACCAAAGTGACCACTGCTTTAGAGTCTAAGCCCTGCTCTGACCAAAGTGACCCCTGCTTTAGAGTCTCAGTCCTGCTCTGACCAAAGTGACCACTGCTTTAGAGTCTCAGCCCTGCTCTGACCAAAGTGACCACTGCTGTAGAGTCTCAGTCCTGCTCTGACCAAAGTGACCACTGCTTTAGAGTCTCAGTCCTGCTCTGACCAAAGTGACCACTGCTTTAGAGTCTCAGCCCTGCTCTGACCAAAGTGACCACTGCTTTAGAGTCTCAGTCCTGCTCTGACCAAAGTGACCACTGCTTTAGAGTCTCAGCCCTGCTCTGACCAAAGTGACCACTGCTGTAGAGTCTCAGTCCTGCTCTGACCAAAGTGACCACTGCTGTAGAGTCTCAGCCCTGCTCTGACCAAAGTGACCACTGCTTTAGAGTCTCAGTCCTGCTCTGACCAAAGAGGTTTACTATGGTCTGCTGTTGGGGACAAATATGAAACGTGGGTCTGGAGGAGATGTGTTTTTGCCTAAAACCAGTCAGTATATTTGAATAAATATACACATCCTGATTTGCGTACTGGATTTGAGTTTGTTCAGAACATTTGTGCTGAAGATTTCTATACACTGTAGTCTGTATATTCAGCCTGTTCTCTCGGCTGAGATCATGTTTGTCCTCGATCCTCTTCTTATGATTTGTATTAATGGGGGGCCCATATGAAGCTTCTTGTCCCCGATTTTTACTGTTTTCTGTTTGGATTTCTATTGAAACAAACAGTGTGAAGGCCAACGTCCTTTACTCTGTGTGAACAGGCAGGCAGAATAATATGTCTCCGAAAGCACAAAAGAAAGAAAAACAACCTATTTCAAGGTCACAAGCTTACGTAAAATCCCCCAAATTGAAAATGTCGATTCATCTTGTGAGACTTTGTGTTCTGTCTCTGTTGTTGCGAGCGCCACACGCCTGCTGCTCCGTCCCCTGCTCACGCTCCTCTCACGCTCCTCACACGCTCCTCTCATGTGGCTGACAGCGCCTGATTTGTGGGCTCCCCGGGGCCCACTGGTGCATAATACGCTTATGGAATGCTGATTGATTGGAGAGAGGAGTTTGCCGTTTGATTGAATAGTGAGTGATGGTGGTGTGGAGTGCATTCATAACTGCAGCAGACACAGCACTCGCTCTGCTCTGTGACCTGGGCCATCACTCCACAGCCCGGCCAGGCTGCTGCGGCCCATCTCATCCTCTGTGTTCTGTCATTGAAATTGTTCTCAAGTACTTGCAGTGAGGACCATTTGTCCAAGTTTTTTTCTCAAATACCTTCTATAAATTACACACAGTTTTAGACTTTTTCTTAATTGCTTTTTATCTACAATCTGATCAAATAAACAATGAATATGGTCAAGTTATATGGAATGAATTAGAGTCAGTTTGTACTCCAAACTTACACTCAAGTTCAGAAAAATGAAAGCACTTTTATGTGGATTCTGGCTGGACTTTTTTTTAACTTTATTACATGTCCCTAAAACTCATTTTTAGACAAATGGGCTTCAGCTTTGAACGAGCAATTGTCAAAACTCAACAAAAGCCCAAACCAGTGTCACTCAGGCCCTGCTGCAAACACCAGCGTCTATTTAACAAAGAACATTTAGACGGAATTTAAAATCTGACACTCCTCTGTGCAGAGCTTCTTTATATTCTTCTTTATATTTAGAATAAATCAGACACCAGAGGCCAAAACTACAGTCTCAGCTTCACAAAGAGTCCAGCCAATACTTTGTGTTCCAAAGGGTTCAGACAAAACAGTTTCAGTTTGAAATGAGGGCGATTTAGTCAGG
This sequence comes from Rhinogobius similis, assembly GCA_019453435.1. Lineage (NCBI taxonomy): Eukaryota > Metazoa > Chordata > Actinopteri > Gobiiformes > Gobiidae > Rhinogobius > Rhinogobius similis. Next base: position 394,147 of record CM033637.1, on the reverse strand, counting down.
CGTTTAGGAAAAACAGGCCCTCATGGTTAAAAAAAATACAACGTCCTGTGGTGTGACTGTACACAATATTTCTAGAATCAGTCACTTGTGTCAGAGACAGTAAATAATTATATTTAAAAAATTACACCTTGAGAAACATATAAAGATATTATAAGAGCAATGCTGTAATCCACAGTGTCCTGTGGTGTGACAGGAAAAATAACATAAGACACAAAACCAGGAGTTCATGTGTCTTTTCTGCTCCAGGACACACTCTGGGCTTCAGGGTCTTACAGGTAAAAAGAACTCATTATTATTTTCTTATTTCTGTTAAATCCTACTTTTCTGAGAACATGCACCATTTGATGTCCTGTATTGTGACTACTTTATTTCCAACAATACAGACTGCAAGAGCTAAAACTATCCTTTAAGATCAGAATCAGAATCAGAATGGGTTTCGTTCTCAAAATGCTGGACTATTGTTAGTCCCCAGAGTCTCTAAAAGCACAGTAGGTGGTCGAGCGTTTAGCTACCAAGCTCCTATGTTATGGAACCAGCTCCCTGTTCATGTAAAAGAGGCCGACACAGTCTCTACATTTAAGACCAGGCTCAAAACGTTCCTCTTTGAAATAGCTTATGGTCAGGCCAGTTAGGAACAGAAATAAAAACCTACAGTTTTAGCTACGCTGCCCTTGGAGCAATTCTGCTGGGGGAAGTATGGCAGCTTGAACACTATCCTATGGTTATTCCTACTTTACCTATCAACAATATTTAATATTACTTCAACTGTAGTCTGTTCATTGCTGTTCACATGTTTCTTTCTTCTCTCCACTTCCCCGGGAGTGGAGACTGTTTCAGGCACTGCGGCGGCTGCACCAGTCACGACCCCAACACCATCTTTCTGGAGGATCGATCTCTACACTGGAGGATCTATGCGCCACCCGCCTGGAGTGAACTCCTCAACCCTGGATTAGCCACACCTCGTCTGCCTGGACGAACTCCATCTACTTAGATGAACTGTTCCTCATCTCCTGCTGGAGGATCTCTCTACACTGGTGGACTGCTCCTCGTCCGCCTGGAGGAACTCTTTAAAGCCACCTCCCTCTTGAGTGGTTCTGGCTCCACAGTCCAAGTGGATGTCAGTCCTAGTTCATCTGCAGCCTGTCCGTCCGTGGGAGTAGGATCTCTCCTTCACTGTGGTTCTCCCCGAGGTTTCTACTTTTTCCCATGGTGTTTTTTGTAGTTTTTCCTCACCGTGAAGGAGGGTCAAAGAACAGGGCGTGCTGGGACAGTTATCTGAACTGCTTTTACCTGTGGCCCATCGAGGCAACTGTTGTTGTGATTTTGGGCATTATAAAAATAAATTGATTTGATTTGATTTGAGTTTATTTGTCAGTGATCAAAATTCACAAACGTAGGAACTTGCTTTGGCGTAAGGTGCAACATAAACCGTAGCCTCCTGCCCGAGGGGAGGGGCTCAAATAGTCCATGTCCGGGTGAGAAGGGTGATCGACCTGCTCCCCGAGTCCTGGAGACGTACGGGTCCTGGAGACGCACAGGTCCTGGAGACGTACAGGTCCTGGAGACTTACAGGTCCTGGAGACTTACAGGTCCCCTGGAGACTTACAGGTCCTGGAGACTTACAGGTCCTGGAGACTTACAGGTCCTGGAGACGCACAGGTCCTGGAGACGCACAGGTCCTGGAGACGCACAGGTCCTGGAGACGCACAGGTCCAGGAGACGCACAGGTCCTGGAGACGCACAGGTCCTGGAGACGCACAGGTCCTGGAGACGCACAGGTCCAGGAGACGCACAGGTCCAGGAGACGCACAGGTCCAGGACAGATGGAAGGCTGCAGCCGATCACCTTCTCAAGATAGACATATTAGGTCATTTTAAACATTTTTAACATTGCAAATTTGAAAGTGCAGCAGTGAAGCAGGACATCACAAAGCAGCACTTACATGTGCTGCTTTGTGTGTCCTGTATGTTAAGTACAGTTTCTCACAAAATAATTTAATGTTTGTGAAACGCTGTCCTTATGCTTTATGTAGAACTGATTTGTCATTTTAAAAATAACAGGACAAAAAAGGTTTACAAATATCAAGTTCCCACAGTTTTTGCTTTGTTTGTTTTGAAGATCAGGAAAAGAAGTGAGATGTAGGGATTAGTTACACTCTTTTCACTGTAATGAAAAAATCATGAAGTGGTAAAATGTTCACATTTCTTTGCAGTTGGTTTAAAACATTTGTAAAGCCTCTCTTATTGATTCAACACAGTTTGCAGACTGTTTCTAAGAACACTTGAAACAGCTCTCTTTAGAGACATGTTCACTGAAGTTTTTTAATAGCACAAGCCCTTGGCCCTAACACTGTCTGAGAAATGGATCTCAAGTTGAATCTATAGAACACTGAAATGCTCTGTTACGTGTTAAAAGCCCGTGTCTCCCCTTGACAGATTCAGACCATTTCAGTATAAAGTGCTGCTGTGTGTAAGCCATGTGTCCAAACATATGAGGTACACTGTGGAGCGGCACACTGCAGACTGAGGCACAGACCAGGAGGCCAAAGCACAGCGTCATTGTTGTGCCTGACGTGTGTCGATGTTCCTCAGAAGCGACAAGTAGGAGAGATTATGAGATCCAGTTCAGCGTGACACAAACAGCGCTTCATAATGATCTTTTTCTTAGTATTTCCTAACAATTTCAAATAAACCATATCCCCCTGTGTTTCTAATAACTAAGGTCATTACATAAAAGCTAAAACCAGTGTGTCTGACCCAAGCACTCCACAGTGTGTAATCTGTTTATACAATATTCTTACATAACAATAATCTAAGCCCCGTCAACCAAACATTCACGATATAACATGATCTGATCACAAGCAACTTCTGAACTCACTTTGGGATTTACTCATCAGTCCCTGTAGAACAGCACAACTTAATAATAATGATGATGATGATGATGAGGTCTGAGGCTGCAGTTTAAAAGTCTTTGCAAAAATCACGAGGCAAATAGATCACATACAGGAAAATATACGTTTCTAACTTCAACCTCCTCCTTTTGAGCACTTCAGCTCAGCACATAAAACTATAATGCACTGAATGTCACAAGGAAAGAGAGTCGAATAAAGAAAATGAATATAAAGAAATAAATACACGATTAATAATTGGATTTTTATAGTGCCTTTCATGACACCTAAAACACTCCTGCACTCGACACACGAGGAGCGGAGGACCCTCGTCATTATCAATAGAAGTAAGTTGCACAACAATGTGAAGCTCACCAGTCTCCCGCTGATGACAAGTGAAAGTGGTGCTCGTGAAAACTCTGCATTCGTGCATTACGACGTGCACAAACAGCCCGCGACGCAATCATGTTGAAAAAACATCTCTGGAAATCAGTGAGAGCTTGACAGAGTAATGAGCCGGAGCTGTACTCCAAGAGAGAATGAACATGAAGGAAAAATAACTCCTGCCATGTTTCCCTTCATAGTTTACATTTTACAAAACCACTACTGGGTCACACCAAAGAAAGCTGCTTCTTTCTGACCCGGGGTTGGCTTTTGTGAATCGGAGTCAATAGCCTTCAATTTAAGTCAATTCATGCAAAAACCTTCACACATGTGGCTTTTCACCCTGAAATATATTTAAATGATAAAAAGCCCTCACACTTCTCTTGGATTTCACAACCAATCACATGTGACACATGACACGTTACAGTTCATGGCTGTCCTTGTGTTCGATTGTAAACCTGGAGTTGTCACCCCCGTGTGTCGAGCCTATTACAGTGCATTATTCATTTACTCCTCACTCGGTGGTGGTTGTGATCTATTACTGTAGCCACAGCTGCCCTGGGGCAGACTGACGAGGCTGCCAATCTGCACCATCGGCCCCTCCCACCACACTCATAGGTATTTGTGTTAGGCCTCAACAACAGTTAGCACTAGCGCGACAGTGGTCTCTCGTCCAAATCCTGACCAGCCCAGCCCTGCTTTCCTTCCACGCAGGTGGAGGGGCGGGGCCTCAGGGGCACAAACTTACGTTTAATGTTGATACATGAAAATAGTACTGCTTCAATTATTATGTTTTTAAGTAAAGGATACAAAAACAACTTTGAACTAAACATGTTGAACGAAAAGGCGCAAGTGTCCGAACTTCCACAATTTAGTTTTTTATTGGGAGAAAGTCAAATATAGACAATAATCTCTGGTGTGACACAAGCCAATAATATTTCAAAGAACTAGTCACGACTGGTAGACTTTCAAACCATCTCAGGCCGTACCTGTTTCTGTCTCCAGAGCTTGTTTCCTATTGCTCCTGCACAGCCTGTTGTTTCCTGTTTCCACCTCCGTCGTTATGATCCGATCTGCCGCACAGGTCCTTTGAATGGCTTGTGCTCTCCTTTTGGACGTATTAAAGCCTGAAACAAAGAGCATTTCCTCCTCATCTGCAGGTCAATCTGAATCTGAATATGAAAGCACACAGCAGAGCAGTGGAGCAGAAAGAGAAGGAGCAGCCTTTTGTTCAGTGGCCTGTCTCCAGTGAACACAGAGCTTTCATCTGGAGCCGAGCCAAAAGCTGCTGACTGCTCATCCACTCAGACGGTTTGAGCTCAAGAAATAACTCACGCTTTTCCCAATGGACTCCGATGTTATAGAGATAGAGATATCGTCAAACATCCGATATTCATCTTGCAGTTGTGGACGATCACTCATATTTGCATATATCATTCATTCATTCATTCATTTTCTACCGCTTATTCCCGTTAGGGGTCGCGGGTGACTGGAGCCTATCCCAGTGACTTTGGGCCTTAGGCGGGGTACACCCTGGACAGTGGCCAACTCGTCGCAGGATTAACACAGAGAGACAGACAAGGACAGACAACCATTCACTCTCACATTCATTCACTAGGGACAATTTAGAGTTCTCAATTAACCTGCACAGTCATTTGTTTGGACGGTGGGAGGAGCCGGAGAACCTGGAGAGAACCAGTGGGCGAGGCTACCGCGCTCAAATTGAGCCGCCGACTGTAGGCTGCCATGTTTGCAATCTGCTGCTGACCACTAGGGGCCGCTGCGGAAGTAGAATTATTCAATGCAAGTCAATGGGGAGTTAGACGTTTCAAAACCTACTTTAGAGCCTGGCTCAAAATACGGCTTTGGTCTCAAACGTTAGCTTACGGCTCTGTGATGTTAGCTTACGGCTCTGTGACAACGCTGAGGGGGGTGAATTTTTTTGAACCAGGCTGGTTTAGCCTGTGATTTTTTAAAGTTCACGCATATCTAATGAAGAAGGCGGGCTTTACGTGCCAGAAATGTCAGGGCGCAGCCATTCACCTACGAGTGGGCGGTAACCATAGAGGCACCGACGGCAGTACGTCAGCAAAAGACCGCTCCAAAGTCACCCTCTCCCCACCTCCCCACCGAGGGGGGAGTGGTGGGGGCTAACCCACGGCCATTTTGAATTCTCCATGACTGAGCCGCATTATCATGAATGGGGCGGAGCCACAACCGTCTGTCCACTATTTTTATGTCTATGGAGAGAACCCACGGTAACACGGGGAGGACATGCAGACTCCACCCAGAGAGATCGTGTGATGTTGGGCTGGTCCGGGATTTGAACCCACAATCTCCTTATTGGGAGGCAAGAGCTCTAACCTCTCTGCCACCGTGCACCGTTTGAAGAAGTAAAGTCTCCTGTTGTGTGGTGGGCTGCACTAACAGGCAGGGGGACGTGATCATGTGACGTATGTGCACAGGGTCGATTGGTCGTGACATCACAACATTCCAGCAGCCAGTAATATTTAATACTGGAGGGCAGCTAAAATAAATCTCTTAAAATGCAGATTTTTGTTGTAATACAATGAGTTCTAGTCATTAAGATAAATCATCAGGTTCAACATAATTGAATTCACCTTTAAGATATTTTATGGCAAAGTGTTCTCAGTAGAAAAAGTGGCCTCCGTCTGAGGTCATGATCATCACATTCTGAGTGTGAATGACAGAAACAGACAGATTTCCCGCCGCGTTCATGTTCTAGTATTTGATGATGTCATAATCTCAAATGGTGAGCAGGGGCCGATAAAACTGTATGGGATATTTACTATTTATGAAAGGAATATCCAAAATTTAAATTCACAAATGTTTGGGATCGGCTCCACAAACTCGTCATATTAATCTTACGCCTTAATGTTCTTCAACTGACAACAAACGTTTCTTTTAAGTTGAATAATAACTCCACTTTTGTTTATTTGTGCTGATAGAGAAGACGTTGAACTTTCTGAGTTTTTGTTTCATGTGGATTGTCCCAGTAATGACAGAGAATCTGTATTCTGACAGTTAAAGTGCACATGACAGCTTTTTAGGATTTTCTCATTTTGACCTTATTCATTATACGGCTTGTAAATATAAATATAAAGTTAAAAAATATGTTGAAAATCACAGGAGGTAAACAAGGTTAGGCAGAATTTATACAAAATAAAACACTTTTCTGACCCTGAACATTGATTCAACAATTAATTACTGGATATTGTAATGTAATAATGTTCACATGTATTTGTCTTTGTCAAATGAAAAGATCTGTGACATTGGAGGAGTTTTGGCCCAGTGTACAGGATGGTTGCTGTGGTAATTTCCTAGTGTGATGTCATCATGTACAACCAGGAAGTAAAATGAAAAACCTAAAAAAATTGCAATCTCAATTTGAGTTAAATGAGTAATCCAACCAGTCAGAGGCACTTTAAGAGTTTTAAATATTCTAACGTCACGTGAACACAACTTGTTGATCACATTGTACTTTGTCATGAAATATCCAAAAGTAAATTCACAAATGTTGAACCCGAGCATTTCTATCGATTACTAGAAGCACAAGCTTGCTGTTTTCCAACTGTCTTCAATAATATTGGTCGATAGAATGTTGAATGTTTTAATTCTGTTGAAAGTCATTCTGTTGTTTGTAGACGACACACAACCTCAGTTGCTGTTCACATGTTCATCATATTTGCAAACGAGTAATAACTGTCAAAATCTAACTTCAGCCTCTAGTTAAAGTTCACTTAATACTGGAAGGTTTGTGGCACTTGGTGAAATAAAACTGTTGTGTTTGCTTTGCTTGTAGTGGATTATTGTCCAGAATAACTTCATATTAAAAACAATTATTAGGGGGTTGTTAGCATATTAATGATTTTGGTGATAATTGATCAGGGTAACAATCTACACAAAAGAACCGTGGTTATATACTTCTTCTAGTTTGTGATGTTTGCAAATGCCTTAGTGCTAACGTATGGAATGGTACCGGGCTAATGGAATATAGACTTTTCTTTACAAACCCTGGAAGGATCCACATTCTTAAAGGTAAAAGTGGCTCTACTACTCTACTCCAGTCTACTTTACAATCTCTGTATTCTAATCATAATTGTATTGAGTAAAACATCATTTTTACACAGAAACATTTCATGTTCCTTTAATGTTACCACATGATTATACAGTTTCTGAAAAAGAGTAATATATCTCCACTTATTGTTCTAGAATTTGCCGTCATCATTTCCGATGGAGCAGGGGCCTTATCTGCTGCAGGAAATGCATGGTTTTTGAGAGAACCAAATGTAACATTCTATTTTTTGTCTGGTATTAGGTCCACAAATCTGTCATATTACTCCAGAGGATTTCACATGACAAGACTTATGCCTTTGTGATGGACTAATGCAAAGTGCAATGTCTCACTTTCTGCCATTTGTGCTGACAGAGAAGACAATGAGCTTAAGCGCTTTCATGTTGAAAGAAGCAGCTCAGACTGCCTCACTGTGACAGGAAAAGGCAAACTCTACCACTGCCCCGTGTGTGCTTTAGTATTTGTCAAGAGCATTTAGTCACACAGTTCTACACGGCCCGTTGTTTTACTGTGATTCAAATGCACTTGACCACTAAATGGTAAACAGAACATGTTTGAATAGTTTGTTATGGCAATGGTCCACATTTACATCACTTGAATTCCATTTTAAATTGAGCTGAAGGTCAGGTCAGAATTCTTGGTAGAATTAAAACACACAGAACCATAAGGTTCATATCTCTGTAATTATAGTCTGTCTTCAAATTATAATTTTTTTCTCTATAGCCTCAAGAATTGGTAGCACTTCAATCCCCAAATTAAAATGGCAGGGTTTCAGATTCCATTTCTTACAAACCAATTTATCAGGTTCAATATTTGAAGAGTATCTGGGAAAATGTTAGAATTTCCCATAAAGTAACGGGCTCTGCATTTAAAACATTATTGCAGGGTTTGAGACAAGAAGATGTTAATGCTTTGCAGTTAATAAAAATTGAGTTATGATATGATTTAGTGCTCCAGGCAATTACAAAATCAAATGAAATTTGATATGAATGCACAAACTACTTACAATCTTAAACTGTTTGCGCATTACTGAAATGTCAAAACTCAAATTGTGATATCATAAAGATCACAAAAATGTCCTTTCTTAGACATTTTCATCCCAAAATGAGCACTAACTAGCACAGACACTGCATACTTACAGTTTTGGTGATACATGATGTATTTTGATTCTTTGACTATGTAGATTCTTTTATATCGCTCATGTGACACCCGGAGTTCTTTTAAGGATGTCTGCTCTGAAGAACTGAGACGCGTCCAATAAAGGGCTTTTTAATAAATGTTTTATTAACACAGATCCTTCAAAAATAGCCAGACACTGATAAATACCACATTGTTGTTTTTGACAATCAAAAAGGTCCACAGCGACAGGATTGATGAAATGTCCTCCACAGGAGCCAAAAGGACTTTTCACCAATCAGAGCCTTGGACTCTTAACCTCGTCTACGTTTTACTGAAGGGTACTTTTTGGTCTTTTTAATGACAATTTTGCATGTCTTTGAAGAGCACCAGTTTTTTTTTAGTTTTTTTTTTTTACAGATTTTCTATCACTGGACTCTGAAGCCTTTGTCTTTGTTCTCAGTACATTCTTCTGTTTCCATGAGGTCTTAGTTCTGATGAAGTGTTCAGGAAAGGTCAGAGTTTTCTTTTAGTATTGATTAGTATCAGATTTCCAATACTTACTCGCCTCAATCCTACAGAATTTACAAAAATACAAACTAAAAACAGCTCTTGTGCAGTTTCCAAAAAGTTAATGCTGGGATTTAAACTTTTCTTCACCCAGGAGTCATTCAAATGATCTCACTATTGCAGCATTCTGAGCAGATCTGACATATGTACAGAAAATGCCCCGACTCCCATGAGACCAATCTGTCTTTGGCCCGGCTGATGCAAGTCCAGGCCCCATCCCCTCACAGCACATTTCCATATTCAGATTCAGAGTGAGGCCACCCACACAGACTGCTGCAGCTTCAAAGTGTCACCCCTCCATGAGCTCTGTCCCAACCCAGAGCCCGAGCACCCACAGGCCTGTCCCCACACCAGACCTGTCCCCTAGACCGAGCACCCACAGGCCTGTCCCCACACCAGACCTGTCCCCTAGACCGAGCACCCACAGGCCTGTCCCCACACCAGACCTGTCCCCTAGACCGAGCACCCACAGGCCTGTCCCCACACCAGACCTGTCCCCTAGACCGAGCACCCACAGGCCTGTCCCCACACCAGACCTGTCCCAAACCAGAGCCCGAGCACCCACAGGCCTGTCCCCACACCAGACCTGTCCCCTAGACCGAGCACCCACAGGCCTGTCCCCACACCAGACCTGTCCCAAACCAGAGCCCGAGCACCCACAGGCCTGTCCCCACACCAGACCTGTCCCCTAGACCGAGCAGCACCCACAGGCCTGTCCCCACACCAGACCTGTCCCCTAGACCGAGCACCCACAGGCCTGTCCCCACACCAGACCTGTCCCCTAGACCGAGCACCCACAGGCCTGTCCCCACACCAGACCTGTCCCAACCCAGAGCCCGAGCACACACAGGCCTGTCCCCACACCAGACCTGTCCCAAACCAGAGCCCGAGCACCCACAGGCCTGTCCCCACACCAGACCTGTCCCCTAGACCGAGCACCCACAGGCCTGTCCCCACACCAGACCTGTCCCAAACCAGAGCCCGAGCACCCACGGGCCTGTCCCCACACCAGACCTGTCACCTCGACCGAGCACCCACAGGCCTGTCCCCACACCAGACCTGTCCCAACCCAGAGCTCCGAGCACCCACAGGCCTGTCCCCACACCAGACCTGTCCCCTAGACCGAGAACCCACAGGCCTGTCCCCACACCAGACCTGTCCCCTAGACCGAGCACCCACAGGCCTGTCCCCACACCAGACCTGTCCCAACCCAGAGCCCGAGCACCCACAGGCCTGTCCCCACACCAGACCTGTCCCAAACCAGAGCCCGAGCACCCACAGGCCTGTCCCCACACCAGACCTGTCCCCTAGACCGAGCACCCACAGGCCTGTCCCCACACCAGACCTGTCCCAAACCAGAGCCCGAGCACCCACGGGCCTGTCCCCACACCAGACCTGTCCCCTAGACCGAGCACCCACAGGCCTGTCCCCACACCAGACCTGTCCCCTAGAGCTGAGCACACACAGGCCTGTCCCCACACCAGACCTGTCCCAACTAGACCTGAGAACCCACAGGCCTGTCCCCACACCAGACCTGTCCCCTAGACCGAGCACCCACAGGCCTGTCCCCACACCAGACCTGTCCCAACCCAGAGCCCGAGCACCCACAGGCCTGTCCCCACACCAGACCAGTCCCAGAGCCCGAGCACCCACAGGCCTGTCCCCACACCAGACCTGTCCCAAACCAGAGCCCGAGCACCCACAGGCCTGTCCCCACACCAGACCTGTCCCCTAGACCGAGCACCCACAGGCCTGTCCCCACACCAGACCTGTCCCAACCCAGAGCCCGAGCACCCACAGGCCTGTCCCCACACCAGACCTGTCCCCTAGACCGAGCACCCACAGGCCTGTCCCCACACCAGACCTGTCCCCTAGACCGAGCACCCACAGGCCTGTCCCCACACCAGACCTGTCCCCTAGACCGAGAACCCACAGGCCTGTCCCCACACCAGACCTGTCCCCTAGACCGAGCACCCACAGGCCTGTCCCCACACCAGACCTGTCCCAAACCAGAGCCCGAGCACCCACAGGCCTGTCCCCACACCAGACCTGTCCCCTAGACCGAGCACCCACAGGCCTGTCCCCACACCAGACCTGTCCCAAACCAGAGCCCGAGCACACACAGACCTGTCCCCACACCAGACCTGTCCCAAACCAGAGCCCGAGCACACACAGGCCTGTCCCCACACCAGACCTGTCCCAAACCAGAGCCCGAGCAACCACAGGCCTGTCCCCACACCAGACCTGTCCCAAACCAGAGCCCGAGCAACCACAGGCCTGTCCCCACACCAGACCTGTCCCAAACCAGAGCCCGAACACAAACAGGCCTGGTCCCCTAGACCGAGCACACACAGACCTGTCCCAAACCAGAGCCCGAGCACCCACAGGCCTGTCCCAACCCAGAGCCCAAGCACACACAGACCTGTCCCAAACCAGAGCCCGAGCACACACAGGCCTGTCCCAACCCAGAGCCCGAGCACCCACAGGCCTGTCCCCACACCAGACCTGTCCCAACCCAGAGCCCGAGCACACACAGGCCTGTCCCCACACCACACCTGTCCCAAACCAGAGCCCGAGCACACACAGGCCTGTCCCCACACACAGACCAGTCCCAAACCAGAGCCCGAGAACACACAGGCCCAAAGCAGACCCTGTTCCCAAACCGGAGCCCATGCCCAAACCAGACTTGTCCTCAAACCAAGCCTTGTCCCCAAACCAGGTCTGTCCCCAAACCAGACTCTGTCCCCAAACCTCCCTAAACCAGACTCTTTCCCCAAACCAGGCCCTGTCCCCAAACCAGACTCTGTCCCCAAACCAGGTCTGTCCCCAAACCAGGCCCTGATCCCCCAGACTAGTTTACTGGTTTTCCTTGGACTGCTTTGGGACTCTTCTAATGGCGTCTCCACACTTGTGAGGTTTGCTACTTGAACAGCTGACGTCTCCGAAACATAAACTATTGTTATAAATCATACCTGAATTTCACTTTTTATTCATAAGATAAACCTTACTTGGTAATTCCAACTTTGTAAACAGGACATTATACCACAGTTTATCCTCAGTCTTAGTCTTCATTCATTTCTCTTCTCTTCAAAGCCTCTACACTGCGTTTAACCTCTACTTATGAGTTAGATTGAGTTGTGTTCTCCCATGTCCAATCATCTCGCGCTAAATCGTTCTGCCCAAAATGAGCCTGATCACTTTTTGCTTAAATGGAGTTTTATGGTTCACTCAAGGCAGTGGAGAAACGTTTTAGACCGTCCCAGTCTGCTCCAAACCAGTGCAAAGCATGGCCTGTCCCCAAACCAGACCCACACACATGGTCCCGTCACCATGGACTGGGTTCATGTCAGAGTTAAAGGCCCTGTACCTGATTTTTATTGTTTTGAAATGTGGAAAACAGAAGTCTTTACAGCAGTCAAATGTATCGCTCACTTACCTAATGCAGTCCCAGCATCCTAAATATTCATCACAAGTAAATTATAAGCACTTTTTACAAGTTCTGAGTCCAGAGTGTCATGGACCTTCACGGTACAAGCTAACCAACATTAGCATGATTAGGTAGAAGGCAAAGGAGAAGTGAGCGCTTCACTGGAGATACTTTGCTAGATTAAAAAAAAAAAATTGCCGTATTAGAAAACTTGTGGCGCATAGGCAGAGATCCGAGGCACACTGACTGAGTTAAAAGTCCTTTATTGTGGACAGGGACGCCAGCGCCTTTCGACCGTGGCGGTCTTCATCAGGGCATTGAGCACATGAATGAACAGGTGTTCTTAAATTGTGTTAATCATATGACAAGCGGCACGTGAACCGACCACAAAACACGTTCAAAAATGACATAAAATTACAGATTTCAACATTAGCATGCTATTGGCGCACTTTCTGCTTCTCTCATAGTATAAAAGGCTCTGTAAATAGATGCAGAGTAAAAGTTGTGGTCTTATTTTCTCTCGAATAGACGCTTTTACATTATATCTGTGCGGGAGAAACACAGATTTAACTTTATTACTTGCAAAAATCTGATACAAGAACTAGCTCTGCTTTTCACGTTTCACAACAGTACAGTACAGGCACAGGCCCTTTAAAGATGCTTCACTTCTTCATTTCTCTGGCGTCTCATGGAGATGTTACTGCTTTGCTTAGAATGTTTTCACACCAAGGAGATTATTTCCAGTCTGAACTGTTCAGGTAAATATGGAGACCGGCGGCCTGCGTGTGTTTAGTGTGAAAAGTACCATCAGTAACTCTTCAGTACTTTTGACATCATGACTGTAAGAGGAACTGAAGAACCTGGATGAGTGATGAAATGCTGTCATTCTTAAAACCTGTGTTCATTTGACATCAGGGGATCATTTCAATCTGTTTGTAAATTTGTCTCTGCTTGCATTTATAAAACTGTTCTTGTAAAATTCAAAATGTAACAACTTGTTATTCTGCCTTGTCTTGCACTGTCAGCATTTTAGGTGCAGTGGAAGACCAAGATCCATGGGAAATGGCCACTCACACCGTTTCAATATTTATTTAGTCTTACTCTATAAGCATTCAAAGTGCAGGAGAGAGCCACATGCACAGTATTTTATATCTTGTTTGTTTTCAATGTGATGTCAAGGCAATGGAATATAACATGCCTCAGTATAAGCTGATAATCTGAAGAGCACGTGAAACACTGTCCTTCTGAGCCTCAGTTAAACCTAAAAATGGAGCTTCGACGTCCAGTGTCTTTCCTCATCAGACTGTGACCAAATACTTTTTTTGACATCTGTGTAAAGTATTTTTTTGACCATGTGGAATCACACTTTTTATACGTGGTGTGACCTGTGGACATCTCTAGTATTTAACAGGGATTCACCTGAGGCTTAAATTTAACGGTTTTGATGACCAGAGTAGCTTCAGTCAAATGTGCGCAGTAACCTTTGTGGTTGTGTTCCCACAGAGAATAGGGAAACAGACTGTAGTTAGGGCTGTAGTCAACTAAAGACCTGTCCTATTGACCGATTATTCAACTAAAAGGTGATGTGTATCTACATGTTTCTGACCCAAACTGGACTCAAAAGACAACAACTGAAAAGAAGTACATTCAAATACTACAGAAAAGTACTAGGAAGCTCCAAAATCTTCAGCTAATCCGCTCCATATCTTCTAATTTTTCTGTTTTTGTCATATGAATCCTGTTAAACTTAATGAAATTATCGTCAACTAATAAAAACGTTGGTTGACTAAAACACCATCGACCAAATTATCGACCAAACCCTTGATTTTCAACCAGTGTGCCGGGGAACACTAGTGTGCTTTGAGGTATTCCCAGGTATGCCTTGAAAAAATGTCATATTCACGGATTTAAATGCATAATTGACAATTTTTTTGTGTTTTGAGCAACTTCTTCACACAAAAAAGACACAATATTTGCAAGGTAAATAACACTATGTTTTAGTTGGTGGTTTGCCACAGAGTACTTTCCTCCAAAAAGTGTGCCATGACTCAAAACAGGTTGACAAACTTTGGACTAAACAACTAAAGGATTGCAGCCCTGGTAGTTTCAGGAATCAAAGTGAAGCTAAGGAGCTGATGTGACTGTGTGTGACTGCTCAGACTGATGTAGTGCTTCATCAACAGCCTCTGCTTTTCATCTGCTTTAAGATCTTCAGTGTGAAAGAAGAGCAGAGAATACACTGTTACTCATAGGCTGTGCTAGGTGAATCTACATATGAATAATAAGAGCGGGCAATTTAGAAATTTAGGCAATTCTTATCCAGTCAACATATATTTAGTCATGATTTACTGACCATCTTCAAGACAGATGCTTTAATTCTTGTTAATCAGGCATTCTGCTCATAAATAGGCCTAAATCTGTCTGCATTAAAATCCTATTAACTGCTTACATTAATAAAGCACATTTTTGGCTATTAACTAGAACAAATGTGTTCGTTGTTTTGTGAGGTTTTGCTTGTGCTCTGAAAAAGTTTCAGTTAGGGGCCCAGTGATGGTGAGAAAAAATGTTAGTTTATACAATTTCAATCTGTTGTTTTTTTGGCAAATATAGCATTTTCAAACAAAAAAAAGATAACATAGTGATCTATATGTGCAGTGTGTGAACGATTAATGAAGTGTAAAAAGAAAGTGTAATAAAAGTGTAAAAAGAAGTGTAACCACCTCTTTAAAGGTTGATAATCTTACAATAACTCAGTTTAGTAATTATCGTGACCAACACACACACACACTCCAGCCCTGTCCTGTCCTGGTCTGGGCACCACACTGCGGTGGAGTGGAGCTGGCGTCAGAGGATTGGATTTCTCATTAGAGAAGGCAGAGCATCCATTTACTCTCATGATCAATATGAGCAGTCTGCGAGAGCTAATACACCTGCAGCGGACACATCACAGAATGGAGAATGAGACGCACAGCCCTGGCAGGACTGAGGAGAGGCGGCGGTGGAATCATACAAACATTAAAAGTTTAGGTTGTGGATGGACAAATAATTATAACTTGGACAAAGAAAATATAAAACTTAAAAGACACATATTCTGCTACAGTGAGATATTTACACAGGACCTGTGCGTCTCCAGGACCTGTGCGTCTCCAGGACCTGTGCGTCTCCAGGACCTGTGCGTCTCCAGGACCTGTGCGTCTCCAGGACCTGTGCGTCTCCAGGACCTGTGCGTCTCCAGGACCTGTGCGTCTCCAGGACCTGTGTGTCTCCAGGACTCGGGGAGCAGGTCGATCACAGCTGACCCTTCTCACTTGGACTATTTGAGCCCCTCCCCTCGGGCAGGAGGCTACGGTCCACCCGGACCAGAACCTCCCGCCTCAAGAACAGTCCCTGTCCCTCTGCTGTTGGACTCATGAACACTTTATAACACCTGCCACTTTAACAATCATAATAAATGAGCTATCTATCTGCACTGACAATCTGCACTACTGTCTGTCCAGCTGTACATTTCTGTATATAATCTTAGTCTATTTTATTTTATTCTTAATCTTATGCATGCCTCTTTTATATATTTTGCAAATATTTTATTAATTGTTTTATGTTGCACCTCAAGAGCAAGTTCCTATGTTTGTGAATTTTGGTCACTGACAATGGCAATGAACCAATTCTGATTCGGCTGTATATACAAATGTCACAGATCAAGGGAGTTCAGCGTTCAGTGTTTTTGACGCTCGGAGGGAGAGGATTTTCTAACCAGCATTCCTCAAAACAACGTGAATGCAGCTAAACGCAACTCCAGGTATGTTTTTGATGAAGGAACATTGTTACAACAGGGTTAAAATTATTCACATTATATTTACATTGCCGTGCCGGTTCGGGCCCCGGGGGCAGAGGTGCACACGTGCTTTGTAACATGTGCTCCACAGTGAAAGAGTGCAGTGTGCAGCCAGTGCTGTGTTGTTTTCCTCCTCATCCTCAAATAAAGTGGTCAGAATATGTGACATGAGAAAAGACGCCTTAATGAAAGTGTGTGGCTGCTACACTGAGCGGAGGAGAGAGAAAGAAAGAGCAACGGAAGAGAAAGAGCAGGAGGAGAGAGAGAAGAAAGGAGCAAGGGAGAGAGATCATGTGGGCCAGCATCAGCGGAGGAACAGGCCTGTCTGGTACAGGAGACGTCCCGTTGGTGCAGGTAGAACACTGAACATTTGAACCCCTGTCAGGCGCTTATTCTGCCGATAAAACTCTGCACGGAACTCAGTTTACGCAACTCCAGTTCTACACGTGTGTGGGCTCGGGTCGGGTTCAGACACACGTGTGGCCCGGTCGGGTTGAATCATGCAGCAAATGACTCTGAGTCGGGTTCGGACAGTACCCGCGTGGGCTCGGGGCGGATTCGGGTCGAATCGTGCCCGGGTCGGGTTCGGACAGTACGTGCGCTGGCTCGGGGAGGTCCGATCTAAACTTTACCCTTTGTAAAGTATTTTCCCGTTCCCGTAAAAATACATAAATTAGCCACATGGCTGTATAAGCCGCAGGGTTGAAATCATGAGACAAAAGTAGCAGCTTATAGCCCGTGTTTTACGGTAATTGTTCTGGTTTGTATATGTATATGAAGTGATATGTTCTCTGTATTTGACCCATTGTTCAGTGTCGCTGGGGAAACCTGTCAGGAGCAGTTAGCAGTGGTCAGATCTGTGGTCAGGCTGTTTCAGAACAGACAGCTCTCTGTGACATCACTCTGTCTTCTGCTGAGGGTTAGTAACCATGGTGACACACTACAAACATGTGGAAACAGCCACACAGTTTTAGAGGGTCTGAAAACTCCAACATCACATTGGCCACAGTATCAGATGATCGAGTGGTCTTCTTCTTATCTGAAAGTCAGTGGATGGTGTGATTCCAGCTCCCTCAGGTGAATACTGCTGTTGTGTCTTTGGGCAAGACACTTAACCCACCTCACCCCGTGTCTGCGTACACTGACATGTGAATGGCTGAGTGGTTCCTTGATGTAAAGATCTTTGAGCGCCTTGATAAATGTGATCATTTTATTATTCATATTTCATTCTGTGTTCGTGGTCCTGGTTAGGTTTAGGTGAGGGTGAGGTGGGCCGGTTCTAGGCATTTGGAGGCCTGGAAGACTTTGTTTGTGGACCACCAACACACAACTGTTTAAATAATTGGACACAAAAAATGAATATAAGATAAAGACAAGAAACCAGGAGTGGACTGGCAGTTAGAAAGAGGCAAATATAAAGGAGGATTTAAAGGTCCTCCCCAACAAAATTTGAATAAATCAGACGCCCTGCATTCAGGTGCATTTTGTGTGTAATATTAATTAATATTAATATTAATTAATCTAATTAACCATTTGAATAGACCAGTGCTTCTCAAACTGGTGTCCAGGGACCCCTGAGGGTCCATGGGCCATGAGTTGGAGGTCCTCCCAAAATTTGATTGATCATTGATCATTACTTGAATACTATACAATCGTAAACAACTGCACCGATGCAGTGAGGATTAAGAGATGTTAATATTTCATCCAAATGTGCATAACATGGTTTGATCTTCTGAATTTTATTGCGATGCCATGGAGTATGATAGGGGGTCCTTGGGATATTTTCATACCAATAAGGGGTCCCTGGTCTCAGGCCGGACCTGAACGAAAGACAAGAAACAGTTGGCTCATGCAAGTTTGTGGCTGTGATGTTATTTGATATGGGTCTCCCAAAGAGCAATTGATCTGAGGACAGACCTCTTCACGTAAAAAAAAAAAAAGTTATAATTGATGATATATTATGCCACAATCAGGTTAGGATTAGGTTTAGGAATAGTTCGTTTGGTTAAAGTTAGGGAGAACCAGAACCAAAAGACAACAAATCTAATCTCAGTCACTTTATTTTTCCCAAATCATGCAGGCATTGCAGACTCCACACAGAAAGACCCCACCCAGTGCTAACCCCCTTA
The DNA here is from genome assembly GCA_019453435.1 of Rhinogobius similis. NCBI lineage: Eukaryota > Metazoa > Chordata > Actinopteri > Gobiiformes > Gobiidae > Rhinogobius > Rhinogobius similis. Next base: position 375,706 of record CM033637.1, on the reverse strand, counting down.
TCGCTGTGCAACTATAACTGCAATAATATTTAGAATGAAGGATAATAATAAAACAAAACCAGAACACAGTGTAAAAACAACACTTGACAAGTGAGGACGGCAGGGCATCTGACACAGGGTGCAGTCTTCTGAAAGTAGTGCTCGTCCATGTGCTGAGCCTCACACTGCTGCTCCTGTTGTTCCACACCAACTGATGAGGAGGAAGATGCTGCAGAAACACATGAATACAGAAGGAGCTGGGATCCAGTTAAATCAAGGCTTAGCTGATGTATTCATACGTGCCTGAGAAGCAGAGACCGCCGATGGATTGTTGCACCTCATAATCACACAGCGCGAGCCCGAGCCGTGGTGCTACTGCAGGACCAGGCTGGAGACGCCTTCTGAGCCACCACCACAAAAACAAGTGCATTTTTAAGCATCCCCACAGCACCGCGCGGCGGAGGCAGCATTGAAATGAGGAGATTGCATCAGAGTGGCAGAAGCACATTTACTATGCAGCGTCTCGTTCAGCTCATGTTTCTCTTAATCACGATTGTTTTCTGCTGCTCGGAGCCTCGGGCTGTACGTTTACACACAGCACTTATCTGTCCAGTTCCATTTCATCGCAGTTTTACAACATGATTACGAATGTGTCTTCACAAAGGGGTTAACTGGATTAGCCTGGAGAGTCTCTAATGGTTTGGTTTCTGTCAATCTTCTATTCAAATCACATTCAGTTCACACGGCGGGACACTTGCTCCTTAAACAAGACATATTATGCAAAATGGACTGTTGCTCTCTCTTTAATCCTGCTCTAACATTGTTCCTTCGTCAAAGACATACCTGGAATTGCACTGTATTTAGCTTCAGTCTCGGGTGTTTGATAAATCCTCCTCAGTGAGTCATCTCCCTCTGAACCTCACAAAAACACTCTATTCCAAACTTCCAAGTTTTGTTATATTTGGAAACTTCATTCTGTCTTCTTATAATTATTAACTTCAGAGTTTCTTCTAATAAGTTGTAAAAAAGCTTGTCACCTCTGATGAAGGCGGAACTGTCTTATTAGAAACAAGTCAACAGTTTCCAAGTTCAGTGATATCAAATCAGTAGAGATCTGGAGGTGGTAAATTATGACCAGAATCAAGGCTCAAACCATGGTCATTACAACTGTGTGCTCATTAGGGCTGCAACAGTTAATCAGTTAATTGCAACAGAAATGGTTGTCAATTAATTCAATGAACGAGTAATAGTTAACTGGTCTATACACAGACTCCAAAATATTGTATGCGCTGAAAGAAGAGGTTTTATTACTCAGACAGAGCAGGAATAACACACACAAATGTCAATTGTGTGTTTTTGAATAAAATACTTTTCCACCAGGATGACGTCAGACGCCTTCACTCCAGCTTTATCTGGGTACAATTGAGTAAAATTCTTATATCCGAGGGTCTTTGAGTTCTAATACCAAAATAATTGTTAGTAGTCAGGGGCAAGCTAGGTTTGTTGTTGGTTTCACCAATGTAATGCCCTCAGAATTCCTGACGTAGGACTGATATGAAGTCAGGTGTGCTTTCTGTGGACCAGCTGTTTTTGAGTTGACGCCAAAGAATATGTTTCAAGGACAAGAACGACACAAAAACAGTAGCTTCAGATTGAGATTCTGAACAGCAGCTGAAATGTCTCGATTTCAGACTCATTGTTCAGATGACAACATGGATGCCCCGCTCGGACTGCACCGGTGCGACTGCGGCTGCTGTGTGGGAGGAGGCGGCCCACATGAAGCCCGGAGCTCAGCCGTGCTGCTGGGGTCACAGGGTTTGATGGTGGCACTCGTCAGACCACGTGCTCACGCGGTAACTAAGCATTTATAAAGAGACACCTGTTCAAAATGCAACTGACTATAGAGTCCAAGGTACGCTGGCAACCATGTGAACGTCACTTTTGTTTAGGGGCGTAGTGCTTGTGGACAGGATTGGCAGACAAAGGAAGAAATGCGTCAACCAGGAGCAAAAGGACCTGCATCCACCAATCAGGAGGCAGCACACGTTAACACATGAAAGCACAGTCGGGTAGAGCACAGCGAGGCGGGCCCAGGCCAATCAGTTACAGAAACTGTGGTCTGCTTCATTATCCTGAGCGGTTAGTGATTGGAGGATGTGTCAGCCTCACTCCATTCCAGAAGCACTTGCTACGGTGAGTTCGAGGAGCTTCAGACAGGACAGGAGTCTTTCTGCTTCATTTACTGATGTGTCCCGGTTTAATGCCAGCAGCCGCCACTTAGCTGTGGTCGCCTCAAAGTGTCAACACGTATTAGCCTGTAACTGAGCTGATCTCCACAGGGAAAATCACTCACAGACATTTCAAATATGTTCAGTCTGAACAGAATTAATCATTCTCTGAGCCGAAGTGACAACACCAGAGCCGCTGTGACGTCTGCTCAAATATGACTTGTTCTTAGAATAAATCACATTTCAGGTCAGATATTATCCATGTAAGCAGTCATAAAGTCGGAAAGCACATGCCACTGTTCCCCTCCCGTCAAACCCAGAGTTGAGGTGGTGACGTGCAGTTGTGACCATTATGATTTGTTTTTTGTTGACTGGGTGTAATTTCATTGTATAATTTATTCCTGTAAGTCAGAGACTGCAGATGGAATGTATTTAGGTGCAGAACATCTCTGTTTTGTATTAACGTATTGTCTCTGCACAATGTTCCTTCAGATAAAGACAAAACGAAACAAACATGTCATAGTACGAGTGAAAAAGAAAGAAAAAAACAACCCTGAAGAGGACGGTGAAAGAACAGAACGAGTGCAGCACTAAAATCTGAGGTAAAAGAAGTTAGGTTTTGTTTTGTTGTACGTTGCTGTGGTTAGAACATTCCATCTGTTCTCATGGGTTCTGTCACAGTTACCCCCTGTGTTCACACAATGTAAGAAGGGCTAGAGAGCCAAGCAGCTTTACTCACCTTATTCCGCCCCGCCCAGTTTTGCCTCTTTTTGCTTCCGATCCGCACTTCCATTGTATTTCAGCTCAAGCAGGCGCTTAGTTCACTCAAGTGGTGAACGTGGGGAGAAACTGGGCCTCAGAATATCACTAAAAGTGATTTTGTCAAAATAAAACCACAGTGAGTGATATCAGAGCAAAGTTAGAAAATGATTTTAAAATGTTATGTTATTTGTAGAGTTCATTTATATACATAGATACTTGCACATCCTTAAAGGACACATGTTCTGCTACAGTGACTTTTTTGAGCTTTTAACCCTGTTCTAACAATGTTCCACCAACATAAACAAACCTCAAGTTGCATTTAGCTTTTTTCACTCCATTTTGAGGAATGCTGGTTTGAAAATCCTCTTCTTCTAACCAACATAAACACTTCCTGCTGAACTCCCTCGATTGATGATGATTTTTTTTTTATATTAGAGCCTCTAAACACGATCAGTGCCACTACTAGCATGTCACGCAGTGTCTTAAAGTTACAACATAATTAAATTGTGTAAGCACCAGGCGCCATCTGCTGGCTGCATGCACTCAGTAAGTGTAAGGACAAACTGCACTGAAACTTGTTCGTTTAGTGCATAACACACTTTTTTTGTTTCAAAACATGAGATGGCAAATTTAAGAGCGATGTTTAGAGGCTAATAACAATATGAAAAATGCAGAAGATTTTTCCTTTAAGATTTTGGGCAAAAGGCAAAATGTTTAGGTTTCACTGGAAAAATACACACACATTTTAGCCCATTACAGTTTTTTATTTAATGTATAAATATATTACATACAGATGCAACTGTTTGTTACGCTAAAATACAATTTCCAGAATATTGAATATAGAACAGTATTTTTCACGCTGTTTAATATGCAAACTAAAGCTGGGTGTCTGTCTGCGACGTGAGATTTGTGATCGTGGAAAGAATCTTGAGTCGTGCTCAGAATCGTGGCTCGTAGATCTCAGAGTGAGACGGGGACAAAGACCAGACTTAGAACTGTTTTACGACCAAAGACGAGCTACGATTCATAGCAAACATGTTTGAGATTTTGGAATCTTGGTCTCAGAGTGAGTCTCTTGTCGTTGCGTCTACGATCAATCTTTGTCAAAAATGTACACACAAACATGCCGCAAACGAATGCAGAGGAGCTCCGCCGCAAACAGGAACTTATCTTCTCATTTCTCTTTCATTTAGCAGCTTTTACAAATGCAAAAACACTCCTAGCATGACGTGCTAGCCTCCGCTAACAGGTACAACTACGATGACTTTATTACACGCAGCCTGAGCCTGAGATTTGCTCAGATAAAGTTTTGTTAATCTACGATTGATCGTATAGTTCATCGCACAGTGTGACTGCGTTCTGTCTCATGACTTTTATTTCATCACGTCCTGCAGTGGGACATCCATAAATCTTATAAGACAGAAAAAATCGCACAGTTGACACCCGCCGTAAGAGGCATTTCTACTCTGGAAATACATAATTGTTGCTCATTTATGAGATAAAATAATGAACCTTAACCCTGGTTTTAGATAGTATGTCGGTTAATTGTTGAAGGTGTGTTATGATCAACGTTTTGAATATTCAGAGCTTTTAAACCATCAAGAAATGATACCTTGATAAACCTTACAGAATCGATAGATGACGAGTCAGTGAGGATGGAGAGGGCTGATGGTTCATAGCTAATCAAGAGCAAAAATATACTAATTAACATTGACTTAACCACTTAACATGCAGCTAGTTAGATGTTAATAAGTGAACCCTAAAATTAAATGTTACCGATTATGCTTTTCCCGGGTAGTTAGACTAAAGCTATAACATGCATAGATTTTTTTTTTTTTGAGTTTCGTAAACCATAATATTAGTCTAAAATGGTCCTCCAGTGTTCATAAAACAAAATGTTACCTTCCACTAGCCTGGTACCATTGCAGGACATAGCACTAATGCATTTTCAATGGGAGAGTTATCTTAAGCCTCCAAACGTTGTACATTATGGAAAATCATGTCTGTCTGAAACCACTAAAAACGACGTGTAGAAGTGTTTTGTGTTAATTCTTAATGCCAAAATGAGCAAAAACAACCTGATAATAAACCAATTGAATCTTTCGTTCTTCTGGACAATAAAGCAGCAGCAATAATGCGACAGTTTGACAATGAATGTTTTGTTTCACCAAGTGTCACAAATCCCACAGCAATAAGTGAACTTTACAAACTAGAGGCTGATGTTTAGAGCGGTCACTAACAATTATTTTAGAAGTCGACTAGTCAAACAATTATTTTTATTTTGTATTTAAACCTTTAAAACACATTAACAGCCAAATAAAGGTTGAAAAATGGCACCTAGATCGAGAATATTTATTAATAATGTGTATTCCTGTCAAAAATCCGCAATACTGTTTTTTGTTGGTTTTTTATTTTGATGTATTACAGTTTTTCTCCATTGGTTTGTCTCATTTCTTGAAACAGAAATGACATTCTCAAAACTCTAAGCTCATTTGGCAAAACAGTCTTACAGTTCTGCACAACACTATAGCTCACCTGCAGAAGCTCATGTCTCTCCCAAAACTGTTCACTCAGACTTCAATCTAAATCTCTTTCCCATTTAAACAGTCAGTGCCTCCAAAATGGCTCAGATCCTTCTCAATTGCTTTGGCTCATTTCTTGAAACAGACGGACGTTCACAACATTCTTGGTTGTTTTACCTAAATGTATCTGGAACATGGTTCACCTGCAGAAGCTCATGTCTCTCCCAGAACAGTTCACTTATGTGTCAAAACTACATTTCTGTCTAATATGAATAGTCAATGCCCCCAAAATGAATTGTCCCCTTGGCGTTGTCAAAATGTTTAGATGTGTCAGTGGCAGAGGACCAGCTCACACTGGACACAAAACAAGGACTTTACACTAAGAGTAAAATGGTCACATTTATTTAGAGCTTTTCTACCTTTCAAGGCACTCAAAGCACCAGTCACCCATTCACTCACACATTCACACACCAGTGCACGCAGACACTGGGGGCGAGGTGGGTTAAGTGTCTTGCCCAAGGACATAACGGCAGTATTCAGCAATTGTGTATTCAACAACTGAGTAGCCTCCAAGGTTTGAAATCACAGATTGCACTCAAACTACCAAGGCAATTCTAACCATTTTTATTCATACACATAAAGTAAGTTCCATACATGTGTAAAAAGAACATTTACATTACAGTAATAAAATGTAATACAGTAACAAGCACAACAGCAAAAAAACAAGGATTTATTCAATTCAATGTATCAAATATTCCAAGATATTCATATCTGGTGTTCATAGTATTATATTCTTGACCAGTTTTGACAGTTGAACAGACTGTTGTGCATGTGATACTTATACAATGAAATCATGCAACATGTTTGGAGAGAATGATCATTAGACTGAGAAGCAACTCATCAGTTTGGATCGACAAGATCTGTTCATTTGACAAATGTGCTAAATGTAGCTAACTGTGTGAACTGCAGGCGACTTGTACTTAATCATTTGCAAAGATGCACTGAAAAATGCCTGGAAAAACCCAGACTCCCCGCTGCACCAGTGGATTAGTCTGGTCAGCATTTGAGTCAATTCGATTTCTAGGGCGGAGCAAACCCGAGCAAACAGGAAGTGGAGTAAACCAATCAGAGTTTATCACTGTACAGCGGTCACACCACTTTTAGTGCCGTCCGAATGTCCAACCGGTGAAAAAGTAATGCACTCAAAATTTCCCACAATGCATCTTGAAAAGTAGTGTCCAGCGATGGTCACTAGACCGGTCAATATTAACCACAATGCATTGCAAGTGTCGGAAAAACTACAGCGAACTGAATGAAAACAGAAAGAGGAGCTGATTAAACGAACTGTTGAGCCGAGATTATGAAAAAAACTTTTAAACAAACCGTTAGCAGCAGCGTCGCTGGCGTTTCCCACTGACATTAGGTTGAGCTGTGAATAGATCACAAATCTCCGGCAAAAAGTTGAATAACCCAGTACGTTTGATGTTTAAAGTGCAATCTATGGTTAATAAAACTTGTATGATGTTTATTAGTCCCTAAATATGAGTTCTTTTAACAAAAAAAGTTCTTTTAACATGTGTTTGAGTCTGTAAGGTTCAGTTAAGGATTATGTGTGGCACTATGTGTGGCAGATTTGATCCATATTCAATACAGAAATACATTTTTATCTGACTTTTTTTTCTCCCAGACGCCAGAGTCACGTGACCCGCAGCGAGGAGACAGTAGTGAGCTGAGTGTCTGAATCGCTCCAGGACTGAGGGCACTATTTAATCCACTGAACAGGGCAGGACTGTGGAGTGACCGAGGGGTTAGAGAAGAAGAGCAGGTGAGACATTCAGACACAGCCTTTGAGAATACCTGGTGTTGTAGCCAACTCTGCTACTTCCACCGCTCTAGAGTGACGTCATTTGCGTCACTGAAATAAACCAATCTGATTGCTCGGTTGGAGTTGACTGGAGGCACGGCAGAGGGCAGGGCGACCAGACTGATATACCGTGTATATATAATACAGAGATATATCAGTCTGGACTTGTCAGGCAACTGAGACAGTTGAGACATGGACTAAGACATTTGCCATTTGATCAAATGAATAAGAAGTTCCATTATGTTGTGATTGTCCATGTTGTTTATATATTTTATAATATAACATATTTTGAAAATGTAATTTATGTTTCAAGAAATGAGCCAAACCAATAGAGGAAAACTGTAATGTCTCGGTCTTTGTTAAAAAAGTTCTTTTGACATGTGTTTGAGTCTGTAAAGGTCAGTTAAGGATTAGTCGATTATCAGTTTTCATGGGTTTTCATTCAAATTAATTAACCATAAAATGTAAAGACAACTGGAAGGGCAGGCATCTCAAACTCGTGGCCTGGGAGTCCTCAATGTGGCCCTCAAGATGATTTCTGGTGGCCCCCGAGATGATTTTTAATTCGTATTATATATGGCAGCACTCGCCCTAAAGAGGCAGATACTTAGACTCATGAGTCCTGCAGATCAAGGTTTGATACTTCACCGACACAAGAAACAGAGTTAAACACTGTCTCAGACAAAGAGACAGAGGGGCCCCTTAAAATCCCAGGCTTGTGGAGATCACTGCATCAGTAATTATTGGACCTAATAATACATTACTTAATTAATCAACATGATTTATTACTAAAACACATAGTTTGAAGCTAGTTTGTGGATTAAAGGTATTGTCATTTTTAAATTCTAAAATATACCAATTATGCCTTAAAAATGTTAAACTTCTGGCAACTCAAATCTCCTACAGTGTGATTGTGGGTAAGGAAAATGTATTTTAGTGCGTTTCAAGTCTGTCTCTGTTGCGGCCCCCTCTCAAAATGAGTTTGAGACCCCTGGTCTACAGAAACCACCAAACTGATACCGCCTCTTCATAGTGGCAAGTCAATATAAAAAGCAGATGTTCTTTGTTGTTATTGTTGAACAATGGCTATGTTAGAAAATGATACACCATGACAAAGATTGCACTATTTAGTGCTTATTTAGACTGACCCAGAGTCAGATGTTACACACTGGTGGACAACTTGATGGCAGAGCTGCTGTGTTTGGTCCGATCTGTGACTCTGCCCCGTGCGTCCTCTCCTCGGGGATAATGGCCTTCAGTGAGTCCAGTCGCTGTGGACTCTGTAGAGCAGGCTTTTAAAATGTCACCACTCTGACACTGTAATCCGGCCAGCGCTTGTCATGCGAAATAAGAGCCGAGGCGCGCGGGAGATGGAGAGACTCACTTTGGATTCATCACAACAACATTTGTCCTGTTCATTTATTTATCTGCACCTTCTACAAAAAAAACAACATATCGACAAGTACAAGAGCAGCCAGAGAGCAGCTCCACGCAGGAGCGGAGTCAATGTGAGGGGAGGGTCCGAGGGGCGGAGCCTGTGTGTGGCCCTGGTGGACAGTAAGGACATCAGTCAAAGATCTGTGTCAGACTGCACATGACACTAAAACCACATTTAACTTAACATTTTGCATATTTTTCCCCGGTTTGACCATTTTGGTGAGGTTTATAATGGTTGGACATGAGCAACAAAAACTGTTCCCTAGCAACCATACTGTAAACAAGGGCCAAAATGCACATACATTACACAATAGTTCTGATTTGACAAATAATAATAATACCTATAGCATCTTTATATTGTTAAATAATTCATGAATTAACTAATCACTTGGAATGGAACGAGGAGTAGGAGTTTATATGTTTCTTCTTCTTACTCCTCTGTGAGCATGAATACACCACAGTAGTAGAATGCAACGGAGCTGGTCCGCTGATGATCATTTTTGCAGGACAATCACTTGTTTGGACAGTGGCACCAAAACATGTAAAATGTTTGCAACAGAAAGACAAGCCTGACTTCAGTAAAATAAGGTTCAATTATTGTCTGCGGTGAATACAAGTGTGGTATTTTACTGACAAACACTTATCACTTTTCAAAACTCATTTTACACCCGGCCCATGTTTGCTGAAGTTGTGAAGCTAAAATGGGCCACACTATTTTTGCACATTTATAAATAGTACAGTTACAGTTTTCCTTGGATTATGGTTCTAAGGCAGAGCATTTGATTCAATTCAATTCAATACAAACCAATCACAAATTAGCCAATTAATGAAACTTTTTACATTTTTTGATAGTTTTACTTCTTGCTGTCATACTTTTACTTTTAACAGAACTGAGTACTTCTTCAAACACTGGTTGCTAGTTGTTTTATTGTCATGATTTACATGTTTCACGCCAGGAAAACTGGACTTCTAGCCTTGTCCAATTTAAACTGATTCTTCAAAATGTAAATCAAGACGTTTGGGACGTCTTGATTTTAATCTCAAACATGTCAGTAACACGTGTGTGGAAGTGTGTGGTGTGTTCCTGCTGCTTTAACAGTACAGTCCCATCACACCAGGAGCAGACGGAGAGGCTTCAGCTGCACCAGGAACAAACAGACAGGACAATATCAGTCATCAGTGTGTTTGGACGTGGATTCACTGGTTTTACATCAGCAGAGATGTCAAGGCAGAGCATTCCAGAGTTTGGGGCCGACCACAGAGAAAGCCCTGTTTTAAAGGAGACCCATTCTGTCTGCTACAGTATATAACTCTATTCTACAACCTT
>CM033637.1:209330-365487 GCA_019453435.1 Rhinogobius similis | reverse complement strand
CTCAGAATGAGTTCAGCGATGATTTGACTTGAAACAGCAGAAGATTCTCTGATAAGTGACGTAGATGATCCAAAAATACGTACAAACATCCCGAAAGTTCAGCAGGACGTGTGTTTGACACTCGGAGGGGGAGGATTTTCTAATAAACATTCCTAAAAACAATGTGAATGCAACTGAATGCTACTTCAGGTGTGTTTTTTATGACGGAACATTGTTAGAACATGGTTTAAAGCAGAATGTGTGTCCTTTAATAAAAGAAAAGCAAACTGACATTTCTAGCCTGGAAATTCAAAATTGTTGCTTATTTTTTTATCACAAAAACATAAAATCATTGCTTTTTAGATCTGCTGTCAGTTAATCATTGAAAGTGTATTATGACCTACTTTTTTTTCCTCCAGTCGCCTCCATTCTGAACAGTCTGATTCCATGGCATTGTAAGCTGTCTATGGAGCTCGGCATCGTGACGTCACACAGAAGGTTCAGTTAGCCCAGTGTTACATCAATGGAGATTTTAAGATGTTAAATACTAAACTTAGAGTTAATTCAAAAGTATTCATACATGGTATATTGATAAATGGATTTACCAGAAATGACCCAGCAGTTTATCAGGTTCTTCCACGGATTTTTTGTTCACTTTTTTACAACAAACATGACAGATTTAAATGGTGACGGCTATTTTTTGATGATCCCGAGCTCTATAGGCAAAATGTTTAGTCAAATCTTAAATATCACCATGTTCACTATGTTTTAGTGAAATGTGTAATCAAACTTATCAAATGTACTTCCATTTTTAATTCCTCACTTTAGGCCAGGGGTGTCCAAACTTTTTCCCATCGAGGGCCACATATTGAAATATAGACCAAGAGGAGGGTCACAAATCAATCGTGAAACGTTAAAAAAAGCTGCACTTATCCGATGTTTTAAGCTCCACCACATCTACATTCAGTCTCAGTGCCTTAATATCAGGTCTGTCTCGCACCAGAATGTCAGTTATTTAGGTTAGAATTGTAGAAAATGTGAAATTTGCTGTAAAAAGTACTTCTCGGGACAATGTGGGCCAGTTCACCTGGAAGCCTGAGGGCCAAGAAAAATTGGTCTGAGGGCCGCATTTGGCCCCCGGGCCTGAGTTTGGACATGCCTGCTTTAGGCCGTCCACACCGTAGACACATCAATAACTAAACTCTGCTCTCTCACTTTGCAACTCAGCAGTGAGGAAGATTTGAACGACACTGGAGCCAGTATTGCTTTATCCATTAGGAATCATTAACCCAAAAGTTAGTAATGAATAATCCAGAGTGTTTGTGACGATAACAAAGCATCGAGCACATTTAAGTTAAAGCCCTGTTAAATGGAGTGTGGAGTGTGTACGCCTTCTGGTGTTTTCTTTAATGTGTAAAACATCTGAGCTACTGTAAAGACTCATTTAATTTAATATCTAAGTGGAGATTTATGATATTAAACATCCTCTTCTGCATGTCACTGTGTGAATCAGATAAATGCCACAAACATCATGAAATAAACATGTTACGTACCTCTGGGATCAGCTTCACATTCACTTGTGCACAGACCAACCAGGGCTGCACAAGTGTCCCTGTGACATCTGTAGATATGTGTACGTATGTAAGTATGCAGGTACCATCATACATACACATGTGTGTGTGTGTGTGTGTGTGTGTGTACATGTATGTAGGTATATGTAAATACATAGTTGTATGTAGATATATGTACGTATGTAAGTATGCAGGTACACACATACATACACATACACATACCAAGCTGTGTGTATTTATGTACAAATAGGTAAATATTACAAACAAGTAGATCCTGGGTAGGTCTGTTGTTTGTATTATTTACTTGTTAATTTTGTTGGAGTCAAAGAAACTAAGCATTACTTTTGCTCTGACATGTTTTTATTTCAATAGAACAATGGAATGGAACACTGCAAATGTCTGTCCTTGAACTTGGACTTTTTTTTTTCTTTTGTAAACAACAAAGATGGTTACTTGACAACATTTAAATATTCAAACATTTAAACAAGCGAGTAAACACATCTTAAATCAAATCAAATCAAATCAATTTATTTTTATAATGCCCAAAATCACAACAACAGTTGCCTCGATGGGCCACAGGTAAAAGCAATGGGCCACAGGTAAAAGCAAGCACTTAAGCACTTAACATGAGAAGGATTTTGATCCTACATGCTGTTTATTAAACTGTAATCTAAGTAACTGTTGCCTTTAAGATTTGGCTGCTGTGACAGTTCAAAGCGTGATTTTAGGTCATTTTTACATAATTACATTATTTCTTCCACAAAATGTCCTTAACTTTGTATTTCCCATGAGCTAAACTTCTCAGAAGAATCCATGCGTTTATCCATTGGCTATTCTTGCTAATTCTTTTATTCGAGAGCCTAGACTGTTAAATCCTGCCAGTTTGCTGCTGTATCAGATCAACTGGCCACTACTGGTGCTTTTCATTCAGTTGAGACATTGTTGGAGAAAATAGTTACTGATGAAACATCGAACCCATTTGGAGTGGATGGTACACACCTTTCCATGTTTGTGGGGGGGGATTACTTGCAGAGGTCGTCCCAACATGGAACATCCGTGAACAGATCTTTAATGGTCAGTTTCTTATCAACATATTGTTGTTGGAGTGGATGCCACTTAATATCACCATCTGGAGATTATAGTGAACAGACCTCTTTTAGTCCTTGGACATTTTGCTGAAGGACAAGGAGGAACATTATCTTAGTTTGCTCAAGTTATATCCAGTCAATTCAAGAAGCAGAGCGGCATAAAGTACCCTGATCTGATTCTCCATAAAACACACAACATGGAACTCTGATGCCCAAATGGCCCTGACATTGTTGATGAAGTTGGCATTGACCTGGAGCTCCATCTTTGCCAGTAGAGATTCAATTTCAATACAATACAAGATATGTCAATGCTGGAACCTTCAGCCGAGTCTCCACTTTATTTACTCTTTACTATTGTATTGACTTTACAGAGTCAGTACGTGCTGTGTGAGTGTTCTGGAGCTGTGTGCAGGGCGGACCAGTGGTCTGGGCAAGTTCAAGGACAGACATTTGCAGTGTTCCATTCCATTCTTCCATTGTTGGAATAAAAACATGTCAAAGCAAAAGTAATGCTCAGTTTCTTTGACTGCAACAAAATTAACAAGTAAATAATATAAACAAGTAAATAATACTAGATCCTACAGACCTACTTAGGACCTACTTGTTTTTAATATTTACATCCAAGTATCTAAGTATTTGAATGTATGTAGTTACCCACCTACTTACATAAATACATCTAACACATACATAAATACACATACATAACCTACATACAGCAAAGAATGGACATCTATCGTTGCTTAAAATGAATATGAAAATTGAATTAATATTTTGTATCTGTATTTGTGTAGTTTTGAGTCAATGAGATGTAATTGCTGATTTGAGGCAGAGTATGTCACTGGTTTCAAGGTCATTCTGACTAATCATGAGATAATGTTGCTTAAAATAAGAAAATACATTTGGGGTAAGCAAATGATCTTGGCCGATTGGTAGATAATTTGGCTTGAATGAATGTGCATTCATGTATTGAAACAAGCAAGAAATGATCTGGTTACATCAAATAAATAGTCTTTAACTAATTAACTTAACTAATCTTAATCAAGTCTAGTCAAAACATCTGGAATTGTAGTTTTAACATTTTGACTCATCCAGAAATTAATTGCTGTGTGTGATTCTCAAGAGAAGAAAAAATCCTATTCACCCCACAAAGTATTCTACCGTCTGAAAAGCTCTAGCTTTTGTTAAAACTGTTCCTAATTTTCACACATGATAAGCCAGTAGGTATTTAAAGTGTCCCTAACTAGTTCCTCGCTCTCACAACCCCTTTGTAAACCCTTTGCACATCGTTAATGAGTTAATACTCCTGTGACGGCCCCCAAGAAATATGATTGATATGATATGAAATGAGGAATGGTAATAATACTGTCCCCCTGTCCCCTTTGCCTGGGTTTGCAGTCCTGAGGAACGTTGCATTTGACAGTCAACAGTCGAGTGATCAAGTTTGAGCAATGTCTGACACATCCTTGTCTTGAAATGATTCCTCCACACACTCCAGAGCCTGAAGAGCACCCACAGAACACAGCACAGCTCCACCTCGTCACACCAGCCTCCAGAACGCCTCCTCGTCTCATTTCCACATTTGCCTGGCCTGAACTCATCGTCTCACTGCAGTCTGAAGGCCCGCCGGGATTGGCTGGAACCGTCCAATCAAGCGAGCGGGGAGAGGGAGCTTCAAAGGCTTCTTTTATGACTCCACATTTGTTCATTAATCATTCTACTAAAGGCAGAGGCGCCGTCGTTAAAGAACAAATTAATTTTGCACAGGTGAAGGGTTCGTATTGACTCAACAACTTCAAAGTCAGACGGAATTGGTTTTGGCATAATTTATGTGTAAGATAATGCAGATTTAAAATAAAATGATTTCTTTGAGTCAAACTGGATAGCAGAGTCCCATTTGGACCAGCAGGGGGCAGGTGTCTGGTTGGACGCATCGTTAAGAGACAGTGATTGCAGTGTGTTTCATCTGACACATGTGATCCAGCTCCGTGTCTCGTCACAGATCTCCTCTGTGCTGCTTGTACAACAGAGGATTAACTTTGCATTGTCAGTTTGCATGTGTGAGTTCCCTCCACCCTCCACCCACCACACCGCCAGCCCGTCATCACAGAGCCATCGCCCCACGGCCCACTTCACCACACAACACAGTCCAGAGTCCACAGCGGCATGATCCCGAGTCTTAAAAAATGAAAAAATAAGACAACAATTCCGTTTTCTCCTTTGCCTCAGTCCATCGCTAGATACACTTTTGTCGGCTAGTTCCAGTTCTTCACTAACCGCTCCATTCATTCTCTGTGGGGATTATTCTACTCTTACTAATAATAATCAATCAAAATTAAAAAGATCTCACAGTGGAGAGCGAATCCCAAATGTATAATCACTGGCGTCAGGTTAAAACTTTTACGTACGCTGCAAATATGTATTTATAAAAGTATGTGTTTTTGTCTCATAGCTAAAGGCTAACATAAATGAACTTAAAGGACACATGTTCTGCGACTGTGACTTTTTGAGCTTTTAACCCTGTTCTAACAATGTTCCGTCATCAAAACATACTTGGAGTAGCATTCACTCACTCACTGTTTTGAGGAAGTGAAGCCCCACATTTTTACGCCCACTGGAACTAGCTGCTTGGTTTTGTGCCAATATCCACTGTCCTTAACAAGATTCTGTTTAAGAAGTGAACACAAGAAGAAAGTGAGAGAAACTGAAAAAAAAAGCGGTAAAAAGTATAAGTAAAACTTTATGGTACCAACACGTTTTTGGGTCTTAATAAAACAGGAACAAAGACTTAATTCATAGAGAACAAATAGTTTAAGAATGATCAAGGCTTAGTAACTACTTAATTAGTACTACTTCATTAGTATTAATTAAGTACTTACTAAGCCTTGATCATTCTTAAACTATTTGTTCATTATGAATTAAGTCTTTGTTCCTGTTTTATTAAGACCTAGACCAGGGCTATTCAACTTGCTGCCTGGGGGCCAGATCAGGCCCTCCAAACCAATCTGGCCTGCGACCCATCCTCTGGATATCAAAAAACATATTTTCACTTGTTTACTTACGAGTTCACACTTTATTGAGTCCTGATTTAGACCTTGATTAATTCTGCTGTAAACCTGGTTTAATTTCTGGGCTAGTCCTGGTTTGATTCTTGGTTAGTCCTGGTTCAGACCTGGTTGGTTGGTGTCTAGTTGATTCATTCTGGCTCAGGATTGGTCATTTTGAATAGGAATAAGCATTTTACATTTTGTTTTCCCACAAAAATCTAATATAGCAGTACAGTGATCCCTCGCTATATCGCGTTTCATCTTTCACGGCTTCGCTGCTTCACGGATTTTTTTTTACAGTGCAGATATTTTTACAGTGCATTGTGCTCTGAATCCTGATTGGCTCAGGGGCTTTACTGTTGTCTAGAAATAAAATATTGACGCTGTACTGTATTGGTTTTCGTTTCTGTACATTCTGCCAACTTTACGTTTGCATTTTTTTCTCTGTGACAAAACCCACAATGTCGAAGAAACGCTCTGCGCCTTCAGTAGAAACAGAGGCTACAGCGGAGCGGAGTCAGGACCAAGAGGCACAGACTGTGAAATACACCAGTGACAATGTTTCCAACCTTGTATTACTATATTAAAATGATTGTTTTAAACAAATTTTGGGCTTTAAAACAGGTTTTGATTTTTGGTTTCATTCCATAGTTCAGTATTGCATTGTAAAAAATAAAGCTGTGACTACTTCACGGATTTCACTTTTCGCGTGTTATTTTTGGAGCGCAACTCCCGCGATAAACAAGGGATCACTGTAGTTACTTTTTAATTACTGAAACAGAATGTGTTGTAAATGTTGGTGCATCGTACACTATTGACCCAGACAATTTTTATTTTATTTTTTTTTTTTTTAAGGAGCAGTTAAGAATATTGTATTACAGAAACTCGCTTTATGTATCATGTTAGAGCACTACATGTATACAACTTGTAAAAACTGAAATACGAGAAAGTAAAAGGAAACCTAAAAGCACTTACAAACTGAATGTAGCTTGCCTTGACCCACACTTCAGCTCAGCGCACATGCTTCCTGTTAATGAACAGTAAGACTGCAGCAGGGGCTGAGCCTGATCAAATAAAACCACACTGTAGCAGATTTGTGTTTCCACTCGGACTCAATAACAGCACAATATTCTGCATCACTCATTTTATGATCCAATAAAAGAGACACACATCCAGAACAGGACAGTGGGACTGAGTGCACTGTCTCTGCTCCAGTGTAATGCTGTCTATGACTCAGAGGTTCAGCACCATGGACAGCTCACCTCCAGGCTCCAGGTTTTGTCCTCTTATATAAAATACAACAAAAATCGAATCTAAAACCAATCTCTAAAGCAGGTTTATCTTTAAAGGAGACATTTGATGCCAAGTGGACTTTTAAGAGATTTAACCATGTCATAATGTTTGTCCAACTTGTTTTTGAGTGATTTAGTCAGCTGTCTTGTTTCTTTTATTTTTTAAAGTGAAAAGCATTTGTGATAGTTTTTCCCTTCAAATTACTCTGATTAATTAAAAAAAAAATCAAAAAGAAGTTTTTGAATAGTTATAAGACAATAGTTAAATCTTGAATGAAACCCTAAATGACTGCAGATACCTTCCTTATGTCTGTGTGGTTGCATAAATCTACTTCTCTCGTCACATGGAGCTTTGTAATTCAGTAAATTCTTTGTCTTTCTTCTGCCCTCTGAATCTCTGAAACTCCAATAAAGTTTGTTAATTGAATTGCCAGTGTGGAGTTTGGTGATGCATGCTGGGACAGTGTGATGACAACCGCAGGAGCTCTATTGCGGCAAATTCTTACGTTATCATTGTTTTATATTGCTGTATTCACATAGTTTATTTGAAATAGAATAGAAAATAACTTCTAACCCAGGTCCTTGTGTCTGAAAATCAAATGCTCAACATAACATAATTGCCTTAAAAGTCTCTCGGCCACCATTCACACCTAATCACTTCATTGACTTGTTGCAGACTGGGACAAGTTCTTTTGTTTAGCGCACTCAATGTTCTCTGTGCATGTCAAATTGTAAATCGACTTGAAATTGTACGGCGAATGATGCTACACGATATCATTTGCATTATTATCCATTTTCATAAGACATCTTTTCAATACATGCCAAGCCCAGAGGAGGAAGAAGAATCCATCTCCACTACAATAGCAAAGAGCGCCTCAGGGCCCTCTTCTGTGGCCCTCAGAGGAGCCCAGGATCCGGCCAGCTTCCCGCTCATTGTTCGGGATCACGTGCCAGCGCCTCCTGCCTGTGCCTGCACGCTCTCCTCTTCACAGTGGCTCCAGAACGGCCCCCAGGATGGCCCTCAGAGGAGCTCATTGTGTGCATCTCCTCCACAGTGCACATGCACGGCCCCTGCACATAAGGGCCCCTGCACGGCCCTTATGTCTGAGCAAACATGTGCCATTATCAGGCTGGTTCTGTGGCATTGTCTGTCCAGAGCGCGGTATCAGAGGCTGCTGTGCTTCACTGCTCGCCCGCCACGTTTGGATGAGAGCGGAGCACGAGAGCCAGATGATATTGTTGTCTTTGGTTAGCGCTCTTTGTGCTAGTGTCCCACCACACACACACACACATACACACACACACACACACACACACACACACACACACACACACACACACACACACACACACGCACACACACACACACACACACACACACATTCTGTACCCATGAGGAGCAGTGTAATTACATTGTCTATTGCAAGGAGAAAACGGATGCTAGACCAAGCCTGAAACTAAAAATGGCTGTAGAATAAATGAATTGTGAGGAGCTATTAGATGGTACCGTTCCGTGACATCATTGTGTTTTGCTAGGGTTTTGTCACCATGGCAATACACTGCAGAAACATGAGAAAACAGCCATATAAGTTTTTAGATGGTTGGAAAACTCAAGAAGAAAAAATACAAAACGGATTTAAACAACACATTTCAGCACACATTCCTGTGGCCAGTGGTACTTTTAGGTGTTTCATTTTCAACACAAAGATGAGTGTGACTAACTGAAAAGACTTTACTGTTACTTGAGACAGACTTGTTCAACTGTTGTAGTTCCAACTTAATCAGATATTTATGTTCTGATTGTGTTAAAAAAATGCTCAGAGTAAAATTGGACTTGAGTGACGGAGCCTCAGATAGAGCAGTGCCTCCAGTTAGCTTCACCTCCCTTCAAAATGACTTGGTGTAATCCCCTAATGGTCCAAGAGTGGTCCATGGTAGAAAAGGTTTCAAAGGTGGTCATCTGGATACTGTTAAAATGAGATGTTTTGACTGCCAGTCATATTGGCCTTTGGAGGTGTTTGGTCCATGCTCCATACAGATGTGTGCTTTCCCTGCAGTTCTGTGCTGGACTGTCTCAGGAGCTTCACCGTGGGTCTCGTCTGGTGTGGGAGAGCTGGGCCTTTATTGCTCTGGTTCTCAAGGTTGGCTCCTGTGTTTGCGTTCACACTGAGGAGACTTTATGAAGGTACTTCTTAGCTGCTCAGGGGTTGCCTCATGGGAATTCATGCCATGATCATCTCTTTCAGATCAGTTTCTGCCTCGTTCACTGTGGTTGTGGTTATTGGCTCCTTGTCTCTGGATGAGGGGGATGCTTCTTGCCATACAGTATGGTTTGAGTTGTTCTCAAACTCAAGGAGTGCGAACAGTTGTTGTTATTGTGTCTTGTGGGTTTCCATGGGTCACTGGAGCACTACAGACTGGTTCTCGCAGCCAGGTCTGGTTC
Organism: Rhinogobius similis; assembly: GCA_019453435.1. Taxonomy (NCBI): domain Eukaryota; kingdom Metazoa; phylum Chordata; class Actinopteri; order Gobiiformes; family Gobiidae; genus Rhinogobius; species Rhinogobius similis. The sequence goes on along the minus strand of CM033637.1, from coordinate 356,070 downwards.
TAGTTTGGCCGGGCGACTTTGAGCTGGCACCTGACATGTTTCTTCATTTTCTACCTCTTATTCCCGTTCCCAGGGTCGCAGGTGAATGGAGCCTATGCCAGTGACTTTGGGTCTTAGGTGTTTCTTGGTTTCTCATTACTGTATGAGGTTGGTGGTACAGCAAAGAGTCGTGTCTTGTTTACTGAGCTATCTTCTTTCTTTGCAGGTAGATCTTTCTCTCTAGGTAGATCTAGGAAGAACATTAAAAATAAATAAAAGCAAATACAATAAATGTATAGTTAACTCATTCACAGTAGGTTTTTTTGTTTTATTGCTGTTGTTGTGGCAGAAAAACCATGAATGTAGAAATGATGTGACGTTGAAAATGGGCCTTTGGAGTAACACCACCTCTCACACCATCTACTGTAATACAAAATCAATATTTAGTATCAACAACAGTGCGAAGAATCCATAAACAACCATCCTCTTACTCTCCAGAGCCTAATTAAAGTGAGTACTGATGTGCTGCTGCTGTCACATACAGTCCTAACATCCTGACGGAGCAGACTCAGAGGAGACACGATGGAGAGGGAGGTCGAGCTCTGTCACAACTGTGCAGCTACATCCCATAATACAACCTCATTACAGGGAGCGTGTGGGCGTGTTTACCTCACACACGCTAATCTGAGTGTGTTTAACAGAAAGTCAAACACATACAGGACGTGCACTGAGTCTGGATCCAAACATTCCATGGTTCTCATGTCAATCTCTCTTCTGAATCGTAAGAAACTGTCTTGAATTTACTGTGTGGATTTCTGTGAAATTGTGTAATCACTTTGGAATTTTTGGATGGTGCTCTATGTGTTTTGTATGATTTTTGAAATCGGATAGTAATTGAGGCTGGCAAGTTCACATGGCAACTGTTACCAATGGGTGTTGGATGTACCTGTGTGAATGCGATGATTGGACTGTCTTTTGTCGGTTCTGTTTGTTTTTGTGCCCATCGTTTGTCCAACACAAATTTCTCCATTAGGAGACAATAAACATCTAACCTGTCAAACAACAGGACTGGAGTTCAGAGTCAGTTTGTTCTCTCAACATATCGGCTTTCATGTGGAAACAACAAACATGTCCAATCTAGTCCTAAAGATGTTTTAATTTCATTTAATCCACTTCACTTCATCCATTTCTCTGAGACATTGTAACTTCAAAGGCCATTTTTCTCCTCTCGAGATCAGCCTTAAAGTAGCTCCTACACCAAAGAGTACAATCTTGGACAAGATTTTGCCAAAACATACAGAAGGATTTTTTTTATATCTAATTCTAAAATGGATTTATTGAAGTTGTAAGTTTAAAAAAAAAAATAGGTGAGATTAGAATTTTTAGGACAATTTTCAATCAGAACCAGTTCACTCAAAAATCCCCTTTGTGTTTTTTTTTTAAAAATAACTCATTTGTGTATAAAATGAACCTGGTTCTATCCATTTTTGAGATTTGAGTTTTTCCACATAGAACGCTTTATTTCTACATGAAAACATGACATGATGAAAAATGTGTAATATATTTTTTCTTACATTTATGTGAGTAAACTACAGCAGAAGTTTACTATTGATATCTGTAAATTTAAGATTTTTTCCTATTCACTTGTGTCTCACCTTAAAATGATTTATTTGGTGGAGGATAACACCAGCTGTAAGTGGGTACTTGACTTTCACTTGGTGTCCTGTGGTGCCTTTGTAACTAAATGTGAAAATAGTTTCAAAAAATAATCTGTGTAAGGAAGACATTTCTCAAGCATTACATCATTTTGGGTGTAGCTCTTTTGATTTTAGATATTTCAACACATACATTCACAAAAAATCATGTATAATTATATATTAATCTCTATCAAATCAAATTTGTCCTGGTCAAAGTCACAACAGCAGCTGTCTCAGACAGTTTCCTAAACATTGTTGACTTAAATGACAAAAGGTTAGAAAGTCAACATTGAGACAAAAGGAGAGGGGGAGAAGTGAGAGGGGGAGATGGGAGAGGGGGGAGAAGGGAGAGGGGAAGAAGGGAGAGGGGAGAAGGGAGAGGGGGAGACGGGAGAGGGGGGAGAAGTGAGAGGGGGAGACGGGAGAGGTAAGAGAAGGGAGGGGGGGAGAACAGAGATGGGGGAGGGGGGAGAGGCCGTAGCAGAGCAGGGCCGGTCCACTGATCAGGATCGTGGCATCTGAGGTTCAGTGATCATTGGAGCAGCAGCAACATCTAAAACAGGAGGGAGAAAGGAACAACTTGTGAACAGCAACAAATGAACTCCACAGAGTCAGTTCAATAATTATTCTGGCGTTGCATGTTCATTAACATGTACTGTCAAATAAATAAATAAATAAAATAGAACTATCCCATAAAAGCATACACAGCCGTCACACCACAGGACGTCAGACTGGTGCATGTTCAAAGTTTTTCATAAAAGTAGAATTTTACAAAAACAACAATAGAGCACTAATGATTCATTTTGACCTGTGTCTGAAGCCCAGGATTTGTCCTGGAGCATAAACAATCTCCGTCTGGTTTTTGCGTAACTGTCTTTTTAAATATGTGATATTTCATGCCACACCGCAGGACAAACTGTGGCTTACATCATTAAAGTTATCTTTTATAGATTTAGATAGAGATAAAAGTGTAGTTTTAGTACAAACTTCATGCCAACATTGTTATTAACTGTCTTCTCCACATTCCAAAATGTTTTGAAGAAAAGTGTTTCAGTCACACTGCAGGGCATTTAAGCACAAAAAGAAAAGAGCTACACACTGCTGCTGCTTTTGGTTCTCAATTCCACATTTACTCAAGTTGAATCACACTTGTCTGGACATAATTAGAATACTTCAAATCTGTATTATTCAGTCTATTTCATTTTCATGGATTGTATTCTTTGCAGTTGTGCCCTCTAAACCTGACCACAAATCCTGCCCGTCCTCGTTGTGCTGCACGGCTCTGACTGCAGGCTTTTCCTCCTTTAGTCACTCCAGGTCATGAACTGTGCTCTGTAACGCCTCAGTGCCCAGGATCCTGCAGAACATTGGACGAGCGGGAGCACAGCCTGAGAATAGAAAACCCTCAGCCTCGCTCCTCTGCCCTGCTCTGCTCCTCAGGCACAAAACATCAGCTTCATCACCACATTACACAACACATATAGCCACTGACTCAAGCTGCATCTCATATCTCTGTATAGATTTCCCTGGATAGCACTAATAACAGACATTTTCCCGATGGATGACTAAATAAATAATAAACGCCATTATTTGCAATGTTCAACAAATATGAAAGAACATGGCTGTCAAACTGATTTAAAATGCACAAAGTGGAACTAATGCATGCCCAGCCTTTGCTTTATGTCTCCTGCTCTTCTGTTACAGTCAGGTTAGATCAAATACACAAACATCTCCACCCCGTATGCAGCAGCAGAGCGCTTCAGTGGAGAAAAAGCACAGACTTCTGCCTTTACACTTTGTCCTCGTTCACATGTTCCTGGTTTGGTCCTGAAGCCTAAAGCCAAAGTTAAGGTTTGGTTCTGCTCTAGTTCTGGTTTAGTCCTGGTCGCACTGGGTTTATCTGATTTGTGAACGCCAGTGGACCAGAGAGCAGAACAAAACCTGGAAGTCCTAAAAGTAACGTGAGCAGTTGATAAAAGTGTTTTGTGAACGTAAACCACACCCGCTCAGAGAATGGTACAATGCTTATACTTAGAGCTCCCCCTGCAGGTCTCTTGTGAAAATACTCCAGTAAAAAGGTGCAGTTGTGCAGAGTTGTCTTTGGGTCGGCGTCAGGAAATGTTGCAGCTGGTTTTCCGCTCAGAGACTGCAGGGGGTGACGACGGGGGCTTTAAACGCCCTGAAGATATATTTACAACCACCACACCGACTTACAAAGACGTCTAGTAGGGTAAATATTTGACATAGTTCTACATTCAATCTTGTGCTGTAATGTTTTTAAAGCACTTATTCTGCTACAGTGACTTTTTCTCACTTTAAACCCTGTTCTAACAATGTTCTTTCATCAAAAATACCCCTGAAGTAGCATTCAGCTGTATTTACACTGTTTTGAGGAAAGTCCATTAGAAAATCCTCCCCCCTCCAAGCGTCAAACACACTTCCTGCTGAACTTCCGGCATTTTCTGACGTATTTTGAGACTTCATACGTCACTTATCAGAGAATCTTCTGCTGTTTTAAGTCCTTAAATCATCACCAGATGAGCCTTTCTTCTGTCTAAACATGATAACTTAATGCAGCAAATCTGCACAATGATATCTTTTCAGCGCTAACTTCACCAGATAGCATATTGTGCTGGTGCCATCTGCTGACTGGATGCACTCAGTAAGTGTTCATAGTGACTGACAACAGGTCATCACCTCTGACGTTAAGTGGAACTGCACCCTGTTTGGTGCATGTTCATTAAGCGCGTGCTTGTACGAGCACAAACAACAGCTGAAGACTCATCTGCCGCTCCGTTTGCGGAGGTAAGAGAATGCACTTACATGCATGTTATTTTGAATTTGACAAACTATATTTGATTGTATTTGATAGTATTTGACAAAATTGCTAACTTCGAGATAAGTTGCTAACATTTGCCAACAAATATACCCCGATTTTTTGTGGGTAAAAATGTTTATATCACTGAAATATTTTTAAGGTAATATTTATAATAAGTGCCACAAATAAAAGCACATTATCTCTCAGGCTCTGGTGTTTTACTGTGTTTGTTTACTCACTGCTCAGCTGTGCACAGTTGCTATGTACTTGTGTTTCATTCCCTATCTTGCCCATACAGTCAATGGTTTCATTCATTGGCCCAGTACACTTATAACCTGCATATACATCTTATAATACAATACCAGTCGCTGTCTCTGTCCTCTTAGTTAGGCTGCCTATTGAGTGCACTCAAATACCTTGTGGTGACATGATTGATTTTCTTCAGGACTCCAGCTCTGAATATGTGGACACGAGCAGGAGGACAGCACAAGTGCTTCAGATGGTGGTCACTCCTCTGTCAGGGGTCTTCCTGGACATTATGCAGCAGAGAGAAGCCACAGCTCCACCTGGACCACCTCACCTCAACAGAGGACCACCTCACCTCAACAGAGGACCACCTCACCTCAACAGAGGTCCTCCGTCTTGGTGCATATGCTTCAACTGCAAACTGATGCCCGCGGACATAGCAAATAAATGCAATTGGAGTTTATTTTGGCTATAAAGAAGCACCATTCAGATCACAACTGAAACATTTTAACACTCCAGAAACTTTAATTTGACAAATAAAGAAGTTACAGTTGTAAATATTGTTCAACAAATGTGCATGTCTAACATTGGATTTGTGTGAGGCTCCGGTCAGGAAAGAGATGTCATTGCTTACAAATAGAAAACAAACACTGACAAATACTGACATTGAAAAAAGATAAAAATTTTATAGGCGAAGAAATTGTACCAAGAGTTTACAAAATTTTAGAACATGTTTTATTGCAGCATAATAAGTGCTGTTGTCATGAGGCAGACATACCTGTTCTTTCTGGACTTGTGTTCACACCAATTCAGCAGAAGGAGGAGGGACAGTACCAGACACAGGTCCGAGCGCTCGAGGGTCATCTGGTCTGGCACTTTGACTTCTTGGGAGACCCCAGCTGACTGAAGACATAGGCTTAATATGTTTGACTGTAGGTCAGGAATGTAACTTCTCGTAGCTGTAGCCTTTTGCCTCTGTGACAGTGTGGACCCGATACCGCTGTGACTTCTTGCTGTACAGTTCATTTTGACTGAAATTAATTGGCAATGGCAAATAATTTTACATTAGAGGAAGAATATACCCCACTCATGAAAAGAAAAGTAATAAAGTATGACTTCCGACACTTGGCCTGTGTTATTCAGTGCTGGCTGGTGGTCCTGGTGATTGTAGTCTAAGGCTACAAGTAATGTTCTTGCCTCATACACAAAAGATGAACAAGAAAACCCCTTGCCAGCAGAACATGACAATGTGGTTTTGAAATGATTCCAACTGTGAGGTGGTCCTACAGAATAGAGCGTAAGGAACAGAACAAGATTGCAAAGCCGAAAGGCAAACGCAAGCTGTAAAAACACATTCACAGGCTATCGTTTAGATTTGCATTAGACCGATTTAGCGATTTTGCTATTCATTTTGTAACTACCGTCTTACCTTTTCATCAAAAAGAAAACCATCTGGGGGTTTCGTTTTATACCCAGAGCAGTTCTAAGGTCTCTCCATTTATCAAATGCGGCTCCAATGCCGACCCTTGTCCTGTTTCTACGCTGGTCGGACTCTATTTTTGCCTTTTTGGTCAAACTGGATCACACTTTTCTTTTCTTGTATTTCTGCGGCGTCCCTGATGTTTGAGAAGCGCTGCAGGCTGGTCTCTTGCTCGCACTTGCAGGTTCCAACTTTGTACAAAACTGAATCTCTGAAAACTCCGCACAGCTCAGTTCAGCGAAGCGTCAGGAAGTAAGAACAAGAATGCGCTTTGTGTCACTTCCGCTGAGACAGCGCGGGAGTTTGGTTCCAGAATCCCTCTCATTCAGTTGGCCGTATGGGCTCCAGAGGCAACTGTGGTGAAATGTGAAATGATCATTCAGCTCGTCAGACCATTTCTGATTAGAGTATGGGGTCGAAATACAGTTTATTTGACCATTCTAACTAACCTTTAAGGCACTTTGCATGTTTGAAGGCAATATGAAAAATGCAGAATAGTTTTCCCTTAAAGTACAAAACATGTTTATTTCATGATATTTATGTCATTAAGTTCTCTTCACCAGTAAAAGAGGATGTTGAGTGTCACAGAGTCGCCAAGTTTTTAATTGAGCAATAGCAGCAAAATGTCACTGAACAAACATATCAACGCAACTCTTTTGTTTTTGCTCCCATTTTTCTTCCCTCTGCCCTGAACAGTGAAATGCTGGATTCATCCAACGTTCCCAGACGCCATCAAATGTGAGCATCAAGTGGGTTAGGGCTATGAAAAATGTAATCCAATTTAACCAATAATAAATATTGGTATCACAGTTTAAATAAAATACCTTGCCGCTAAAACCCTGATTCATGTACACTTTTACAGAGAGAAAAGGAACTGCATACTGCTCCAGGAATGAAGAGGATTTTACAGCATAATCAGCAGAGCAACAACAGCAGCAACATCAGACTGGACTGGACTGGACCGGACCGGACTGGACTGGCTGGTGCTGCCTGATTATACAAAGTCAAGTGCTACTCAACTGTCAAAGAAATTATCCACAACAAATGGGTTGAAACAAAATGTTTGTTTGACCAGAAATATCCTGTTGTATTTGTTGTGGTTGAGTCATATTCTAACATGTGAGGATTAAGATGAGATCAACTAAAAAAAAAAAGTAGTTCTGAAGTAATTATGATTCTGTGCATTGCAAAATAAAATACTTAAAGCTTCCATATTTTGCTCTGTTTCCTGTTTCATGGAAACACATTTATGATAATATTTTGCATATCAGCAAGCAGTGTTGGGCAAAATAACCTGTGTTCAAAGCAAAGCGAAGTGAAATGAATTAGACGTCAGCAGATTCAGTGTTCTGTGTCTGTTAAATATTGTATACATATTGTGTGGATGAGAGACTCAAGTGCATTTCTGATGTAAATCTTGCTTGTACAGACAATAGAAGTAAGATCTGTGCAGAGACTGAACACTTCCTGGAGGAGGAGGGTCCCCACAGCACCACGTCACAAATGCTGCCCCCGTTTCAAATGATTCAAGTTAATAAATGCATGGATGGAGGGGAAAATATATTTGGGGGTTGTTTTGAGGTACAAAACCACAAATAGAAGGTTAAAAGCTCACAAAAGTCAATTTTGCACCACAGGACCCCGTCTGTGACTCTTCAGCTCTGTACAGCAGACACAGATCTGCTCAGGACGACTCTCAAATGTATTTCATTTATTTGTGCTTGAGCGCCACTTTAATCGAAACCATCCATTGTGAGAAAAGTGAGTGTGTGCATTCCGAGTGCTCCGGCAGAGGCATGGGTAATGAGGACAGAGAGCGCTGGAGCCGGGGCCCGTGTGGGAGGGGCCCCCGAGTGACTGCCAGAGGTTAATGCCTGTGGCCCTGCGCCGTGTGGGAGTAATTACCCAGGAGACATTGTATTAGCTCTGTGGAGCCGATGGACACCTCAGATCCACCCTCACTTATACGGTGATGTCACAGGGGCCACACAGCTTAGTGCTTCTGCCCGTCCACCTGAAGGTCGCTGGTTCCAGTTTTAGTTGTGTCCTTGAGCAATACACATATCCAACAATCAGATCCTCATCTGTACTAAAGAGATGTAACATATTGAAATTGAGACACTGCAGATGAATAGGAAAGAATCTTGACAATATCAATTTAAACTTCCACTGTAGTTTAATCAAAGTAAATGTAATTCAAAACTTTTTTTTTAATCATGTAAGATTTTCATGTAAAAATGTAAAAAAAATGTGTAAAAATCACCAGAATTGAACACATTTGCGACATATAAATCTGAAAATGGAGCTTACATTTCTTGCTCCATGACAATGTCACATATAGTTACTTTCTAGTTATTTTCTGTATCAATATTAGTTCAAATAAGTATCATTGGTATCATATTATATCATCATATCATACTTTTGATATCTGTGAACTCTTGAATTGAGGAAGGTGGGTTTAACTACTGAGAGCTCTGTGTGTTCGCATGTCCATCCATCCATCCATCCATCTTCTTCCGCTTATCCGGGGCCGGGTCGCGGGGGCAGCAGTCTAAGCAGGGACTCCCAGACTTCCTTCACCCCAGACACTTCCTCTAGCTCCTCCGGGGGGATCCCGAGGCGTTCCCAGGCCAGCCGAGAGACATAGTCCCTCCAGCGTGTCCTGGGTCTTCCCCGGGGCCGCCTCCCGGTGGGACATGCCCAGAACACCTCCCGAGGGAGGCGTCCAGGAGGCATCCGGAACAGATGCCCGAGCCACCTCAGCTGGCTCCTCTCGACATGGAGGAGCAGCGGCTCTACTCTGAGCTCCCCCCGTGTGACTGAGCTCCTCACCCTATCTCTAAGGGAGCGCCCAGCCACCCGGCGGAGGAAGCTCATTTCGACGCTTGTATCCGCGATCTTGTCCTTTCGGTCATTACCCAAAGCTCATGACCATAGGTGAGGGTCGGAACGTAGATTGACCGGTAAATCGAGAGCTTCGTCTTTCGACTCAGCTCTTTCTTTACCACAACGGTTCGATACAACGCCCGCATCACTGCAGACGCTGCACCGATCCGCCTGTCAATCTCACGCTCCATCCTTCCCTCACTCATGAACAAGACCCCGAGATACTTAAACTCCTCCACTTGAGGCAAGGACTCCCCACCCACCCGGAGAGGGCAAGCCACCTTTTTCCGGTCGAGAACCATGGCCTCGGATTTGGAGGTGCTGATCCTCATCCCAGCCGCTTCACACTCGGCTGCAAACCGTCCCAGTGCATGTTGCAGGTCCTGATTTGAGGAAGCCATCAGGACGACATCATCTGCAAACAGCAGAGATGAGATCCTGTGGCTCCCAAACCGGACACCCTCCACGCCCTGACTGCGCCTAGAAATTCTGTCCATAAAAATTATGAACAGAACCGGTGACAAAGGGCAGCCCTGGCGGAGTCCAACATGCACTGGGAACAGGTCTGACTTACTGCCGGCAATGCGAACGCAGCTCCTGCTCCGGTCGTACAAGGACCGGACAGCCCTTAACAAAGGGCCCCGGACCCCATACTCCCGGAGCACCCCCCACAAGGCACCCCGGGGCACACGGTCGAATGCCTTCTCCAGATCCACAAAGCACATGTGGACTGGTTGGGCAAACTCCCATGAACCCTCGAGCACCCGATGGAGAGTATAGAGCTGGTCCAGTGTTCCACGACCAGGACGAAAACCACACTGCTCCTCCTGAATCCGAGGTTCGACTATCGGTCGGATTCTCCTCTCCAGTACCCTGGAATCAAATCAAATCAAATCAAATCAATTTATTTTTATAATGCCCAAAATCACAACAACAGTTGCCTCGATGGGCCACAGGTAAAAGCAGTTCAGATAACTGTCCCAGAATGCCCCTGTCCTTTGACCCTCCTTCGCGGCGAGGAAAAACTACAAAAAACCCCATGGGGAAAAAGTAGAAACCTCGGGGAGAACCACAGTGAAGGAGAGATCCTACTCCCACGGACGGACAGGCTGCAGATGAACTAGGACTGACGCATCCACTTGGACTGTGGAGCCAGAACCACTCAAGAGGGAGGTGGCTTTAAAGAGTTCCTCCAGGAGGACGAGGAGCAGTCCACCAGTGTAGATCCTCCAGCAGGAGATGAGGAACAGTTCATCTAAGTAGATGGAGTTCGTCCAGGCAGACGAGGTGTGGCTAATCCAGGGTTGAGGGAGTTCCTCCAGGCGGGTGGAGCATAGATCGTCCAGTGTAGAGATCGATCCTCCAGACAGATGGGGGTGGGGGGGTCGTCACTGGAGCAGCCGCCGCAGTGCCTGAAACAGTCTCCACTCCCCGGGGGAAGTGGAGAGAAAGAGAAACATGTGAACAGCAATGAACAGACTACAGTTGAAGTAATATTAAATATTGTTGATAGGTAAAGTAGGAAGAGCCAGAGGATAGTGTTCAAGCTGCCATACTTCCCCCAGCAGAATTGCTCCAAGGGCAGCATAGCTAAAACTGTAGGTTTTTATTTCTGTTCCTAACTGGCCTGACCATAAGCTATTTCAAAGAGGAACGTTTTGAGCCTGGTCTTAAATGTAGAGACTGTGTCGGCCTCTTTTACATGAACAGGGAGCTGGTTCCATAACACAGGAGCTTGATAGCTAAATGCTCGACCTCCTACTGTGCTTTTAGAGACTCTGGGGACTAACAATAGTCCAGCATTTTGAGAACGAAGAGCTCTGTTTGGATGGTATGCTACTATTGCATCTTTGAGGTAGGATGGGGCCATATTGTTTAAAGCTTTATAAGTCAGGAGGAGGATTTTAAATTTGATTCTAAACTCAACAGGAAGCCAGTGAAGAGACTCTAACACTGGTGAAATATGATCTCTTTTTCTAGTACCTGTTAATAATCTTGCTGCTGCATTTTGAACCAGTTGAAAGCTTCTTATAGAGCTTTTAGGACACGCTGCAAGCAGGGCGTTACAATAGTCTAATCTGGATGTGACAAATGCATGGATGAGTTTTTCGGCATCATCTCTGGGCAGGATTTTTCTAATTTTGGTTATGTTACGCAAATGAAAGTAGGCTGTTTTACAGGCTTGATTTATATGTGCTTTGAATGAGAGATCTTGGTCAAATAGGACCCCAAGGTTTCTTACAGTAGAGCTGGGGGCTACAGTGATATTGTCCAGAGAAACTATCTGGTCGGATAAAGAGTCTCGCAGGTGCTTAGGGCCCAGCAGAATGACCTCGGTTTTTTCAGGGTTAAGGAGCAGATAATTAAGAGTCATCCAAGTTTTTATGTCTTTCACGCAGGCACTAAGTCTGTCTACTTGATGGGTCTGATCAGGTTTCATTGATAAATAAAGCTGAGTGTCATCTGCATAGCAGTGGAAGTTAATGCCATGCTTTCTGATGATCATACCTAAGGGCAGCATATAAAGTGTGAACAGAACTGGACTGAGTACTGAACCCTGCGGCACACCGTAGGTTACTTTAGAACATGGGGAAGATCTCTGGTTTACATTAACAAACTGGTACCTATCAGATAGATAGGATTTAAACCAGCTAAGGGCGGTTCCACTGACACCTATATCACATTCTAACCTCTGCAGTAGAATGTTGTGGTCGATGGTATCAAACGCTGCGCTGAGGTCCAACAGAACCAGGATTGAGACCTGTCCATCATCAGCAGCTAATAACAGATCATTTGTGACTTTAACTAGTGCAGTTTCAGTGCTGTGGTACGCACGGAACCCTGACTGAAAAACTTCAAATAAATTATTGTCCTGCAGGTGGCGACAAAGCTGTTTAATCACAATTCTTTCAAGGATTTTAGAGACAAAGGGCAGATTAGAAATAGGTCTATAGTTTGCCAGTATGTCGGGGTCTAGATTAGGCTTTTTCAAAAGTGGTTTAATCACTGCATATTTGAAGGACTGAGGGACATAACCGCTTTCTGGTGAAGTATTTATTATATTAAGAATGGGATTTATAATTAGGGGGAGAATTTCTTTGAGGAGTCTACTTGGGATTGGGTCTAAAATACAAGTTGATGTTTTGGAGGACATAATGACTGAAGTTATCTCTGCCTGATCAACAGCAGTGAACCTATCTAGTATTACTGAAGGATTTGTATGGGACACTAGCTTTGCAGTCTGGGCTTGCTCGGTACTAATAGTGGGAGTCATTGCATTTAGTTTATCTCTAATAGTTGTGATTTTGCTGCTAAAGAATAGAAGAAAGTCATTGCAGCTTAGAGTAACTGGTATTGAGGGTTCTACTGCGCTGTGACAGTTTGTCAGCCTGGCTACAGTGCTGAAGAGAAATCTAGAGTTATTTTTATTTACTTCTATTAAATTTGAATAATATCTGGTTTGAGCCTTACGCAGAGCCTGCTTATAAGACAGAAGGCAAGTTTTCCATTCTTTTAGGGATTCTTCTGTGTGGGAGCGGCGTAAGGATCTCTCTAGTTTTCTTACCCTTTGTTTGTGAGAACGTAGTTCTTCATTGTACCAGGGGGAGGCTCGTTTTGGCCTGATTACTTTCTGTTTAAGTGGAGCTGCAACATCAAGAGCAGCTTTTAGAGAGTTGACCATTGAGTCAACAGAGTTATCAATAGCACTGGAATAGACCTTACCGGGGAGGCTGAGGAGTGTGATCCCCCTGTGGTTGGAACACACCCTCCGGTCCCCCTTCTTATACAGAGGGACCACCACCCCGGTCTGCCAGTCCAGAGGTACCCTCCCCGACTGCCACGCGATGTTGCAGAGACGTGTCAACCAAGACAGTCCCACAACATCCAGAGACTTAAGATACTCAGGGCGGATCTCATCCACCCCTGGAGCCTTGCCACCAAGGAGCTTGCCAACCACCTCAGTGACTTCAGCCAGGGTGATGGACGAGTCCGCCTCCAAGATCTCAGCCTCTGCTTCCTCCTCGGAAGACGTGACAGTGGGATTGAGGAGATCCTCAAAGTATTCCTTCCACCTTCCGACAACATCCCCAGTCGAGGTCAACAGCTCTCCACCCGCACCATAAACGGTGTTGGTGAAGCACTGCTTCCCCCTCCTGAGGCGTCGGATGGTTTGCCAGAATTTCTTTGAGGCCGACCGATAGTCCTCCTCCATGGCCTCCCCGAACTCCTCCCAATCCCGAGTTTTTGCCTCTGCGACAGCCCGGGCTGCAGTACGCTTGGCCTGCCGGTACCTGTCAGCTGCTTCAGGAGTCCCACGAGCCAGCAAAGCCCGATAGGACTCCTTCTTCAGCCTGACGGCATCCCTTACTTCCGGTGTCCACCACCGGGTTCGGGGATTGCCGCCGCGACAGGCACCAGAGACCTTGCGACCACAGCTACGAGCCGCCGCATCGACAATGGAGGTGGAGAACATGGTCCACTCGGACTCAATGTCTCCAACCTCCCGGGATCTGGGAGAAGTTCTCCGGAGGTGTGAGTTGAAGACCCTGCCGACAGAGGGCTCTGCCAGCCGTTCCCAGCAGACCCTCACGATACGCTTGGGCCTGCCGAGTCTGTCCGGCTTCCTCCCCCGCCAGCGGATCCAACTCACCACCAGGTGGTGATCGATTGACAGCTCCGCCCCTCTCTTCACCCGAGTGTCCAAGACACGTGGCCGAAGGTCAGATGACACGACAACAAAGTCGATCATCGACCTCCGGCCTAGGGTGTCCTGGTGCCACGTGCACTGATGGACACCCTTGTGCTTGAACATGGTGTTCGTTATGGACAAGCTGTGACTAGCACAGAAGTCCAATAACTGAACACCGCTCGGGTTCAGATCAGGGGGGCCGTTCCTCCCGATTACCCCTCTCCAGGTGTCACTGTCGTTGCCCATGTGGGCGTTGAAGTCCCCCAGTAGAACAACGGAGTCCCCGGGCGGTGCACTGTCCAGTACACCTCCCAGAGACTCCAAGAAGGTCTGGTACTCTGCACCGCTGTTCGGCCCGTAGGCCGACACAACGGTGAGAGACCTGTCCCCCACCCGAAGGCGGAGGGACGCGACCCTCTCGTTCACCGGGGTAAACTCCAACACGTGGCGGCTGAGCTGTGGGGCTATGAGCAAGCCCACACCAGCCCGCCGCCTCTCCCCGCGAGCAACGCCAGAGAAATGGAGCGTCCAGCCCCTCTCGAGGAGACGGGTTCCAGAGCCCAGGCTGTGCGTGGAGGTGAGGCCGACTATATCTAGTCGGAAACGCTCAACCTCCCGCACAAGCTCAGGCTCCTTCCCCCCCAGCGAGGTGACATTCCATGTCCCCAGAGCTAGTTTCTGTGTCCGGAGATCTGGTCGTCGAGGCCCCCGCCTTCGACTGCCGCCCAGATCTCTCCGCACCGGCCCCTTATGGATCCTCCTGTGGGTGGTGGGTCCACGGGAGGACGGCCCCACGTCGCTCGTTCGGGCTGGGCCCGGCCGGGCCCCGTGGGGAAAGGCCCGGCCACCAGGCGCTCGCCGTCGAGCACCCACCCCAGGCCTGGCTCCAGGGTGGGGCCCCGGTGACGCCAATCCGGGCGACGTAACTGGCCTTGGTTTTAAACTCGTCATAAGGGCTTCTGAACCGCTCTTCGTCTGACCCGTCACCCAGGACCTGTTTGCCATGGGTGACCCTACCAGGGGCATGAAGCCCCCGACAACATAGCTCCCAGGATCATTCGGGTACTCAAACCCCTCCACCACGTTAAGGTGGCGGTTCAAGGAGGAGGTGTTCGCATGTGGTTCTCTTAAAATGTGGTGTCAAAACCTTTATTTTGGTTTAAAATGTATTGAAAAATCGCATGAACATTAGCTATTCACCTTATTCTGCCCCGCCCACTCTTGCCTCTTTTTATGTCTATAATCCACACTCCTGTAGTAAAGGGACTTACGGTTTGACGTGGACGGTGTTCGCACAAATGGCGAACGAGGGAAAAGTCTCTCGCTAAAACATAAAGTAGACTGATTTAACTAAAATTCTTAATGTACATGTGCAAAAACAAGTCAGCAATGCATCGATTTCCTGGGTGGACTGAAAACGTCTTTTTAATCCGTGTAGAACTTATTTTCTGTTGAGTTTGCCTGCCCCATGTAAACTACAATGGAAAAAGATGGCAGCGCCCACGACAACTTCTGGAATAAGGAGAAGAGGCGTTGGACTAGTTGACTAAAACAATGGTGAGTTGCAGGTCAAAAGACACATTTCATCTGAGCTGTGTGTGTGTATATCTGTGTGTGTGTGTGTGTGTGTGTGTGTGTGTGTGTGTGTGTGTGTGTGTGTGTGTGTGTGTGTCTGTGTGTGTATCTGTGTGTGTGTGTGTGTGTGTGTGTGTGTGTGTGTGTATATCTGTGTGTGTGTGTGTGTGTGTGTGTGTGTGTGTGTATATCTGTGTGTGTGTGTGTGTGTGTGTATATCTGTGTGTGTGTGTGTGTGTGTGTGTGTGTGTGTGTGTGTATATCTGTGTGTGTGTGTATATCTGTGTGTGTGTGTATATCTGTGTGTGTGTGTATCTGTGCATGTGTATCTGTGTGTGTGTGTGTGTGTGTGTGTGTATATCTGTGTGTGTGTGTGTATATCTGTGTGTGTGTGTATCTGTGCATGTGTATCTGTGTGTGTGTGTGTGTCTCTGTATCTGTGTGTGTGTGTGTATCTGTGCGTGTGTGTGTGTATCTGTGTGTGTGTGTGTGTGTGTGTGTGTATGTGTGTGTCTGTGCGTGTGTATGTGTGTGTGTGTGTGTGTATCTGTGTGTGTATCAATGTTTGTATCTGTGTGTGTGTGTGTGTGTGTATATCTGTGTGTGTGTGTGTGTGTGTGTGTGTGTCTGTGCGTGTGTATGTGTGTGTGTGTGTATCTGTGTGTGTATCTGTGTTTGTATCTGTGTTTGTGTGTGTGTGTGTGTGTGTGTCTGTGCGTGTGTATGTGTGTATGCGTGTGTGTGTGTGTGTGTGTGTGTGTATCTGTGTGTGTATCTGTGTTTGTATCTGTGTTTGTGTGTGTGTGTGTGTGTGTGTGAGTGTGTGTGTGTGTGTGTGTGTGTGTGTGTGTGTGTCTCCTCCCGCCCTCACACTGCAGTGGGAGACAGCGCCTGCTCAGAGCTGGACCCTGAGGGCTCTGCATGAAAACCAGCCCAGCCTTTATGGAAAATCAATGGGGAGCGTGAGGCGTCTCATATTCACTTGTATCATATGTGTGTGACACGTGAGCGGCACGCCAGGCCCAGTCCAGAACCAGAACCACGTCCAGCACAGTCCACACCAGAACCACGTCCAACACAGTCCACACCAGAACCACGTCCAACACAGTCCACCCCAGAACCACGTCCAACACAGTCCACAACAGAACCACGTCCAACACAGTCCACAACAGAACCATGTCCAGCACAGTCCAGAACCAGAAACACGTCCAACACTGTCCACACCAGAACCACGTCCAGCACAGTCCAGAACCAGAACCACGTCCAGCACAGTCCACACCAGAACCACGTCCAGCACAGTCCAGAACCAGAACCACGTCCAACACAGTCCACACCAGAACCATGTCCAGCACAGTCCAGAACCAGAACCACGTCCAACTCAGTCCAGAACCAGAACCACGTCCAGCACAGTCCACACCAGAACCACGTCCAGCACAGTCCAGAACCAGAACCACGTCCAGCACAGTCCAGAACCACATCCAGCACAGTCCACACCAGAACCACGTCCAGCACAGTCCAGAACCAGAACCACGTCCAGCACAGTCCACACCAGAACCACGTCCAGCACAGTCCACACCAGAACCACATCCAGCACAGTCCAGAACCAGAACCACGTCCATCATAGTCCACACCAGAACCACATCCAGTACAGTCCACACCAGAACCACGTCCAGCACAGTCCAGAACCAGAACCACGTCCATCACAGTCCACACCAGAACCACGTCCAGCACAGTCCAGAACCAGAACCACGTCCAGCACAGTCCACACCAGAACCACGTCCAACTCAGTCCACACCAGAACCACGTCCAGCACAGTCCACACCAGAACCACGTCCAGCACAGTCCACACCAGAACCACGTCCAGCACAGTCCAGAACCAGAACCACATCCAGCACAGTCCAGAACCATAACCACGTCCAGCACAGTCCAGAACCAGAACCACGTCCAACACCGTCCACACCCGAACCACGTCCAGCACAGTCCACAACAGAACCACGTCCAGCACAGTCCAGAACCAGAACCACGTCCAGCACAGTCCACACCAGAACCACATCCAGCACAGTCCAGAACCAGAACCACGTCCAGCACAGTCCAGAACCAGAACCACGTCCAGCACAGTCCACACCAGAACCACGTCCAGCACAGTCCACACCCGAACCACGTCCAGCACAGTCCACACCAGAACCACGTCCAGCACAGTCCACACCAGAACCACGTCCAGCACAGTCCACACCAGAACCACATCCAGCACAGTCCAGAACCAGAACCACTTCCAGCACAGTCCAGAACCAGAACCATGTCCAGCACAGTTCAGAACCAGAAGCACGTCCAGCACAGTCCACACCAGAACCACGTCCAGCACAGTCCAGACCAGAACCACGTCCAGCACAGTCCAGACCTGAGTCATGTCCCAGTCCTGAAGGAATTTGTATTGTATCGTGTCATGTGATGTGGGCGTGGTCATCACAGATCCCTTGCTTTTACATTTTAGTAATTTTCACTTGTGCTGTTGAACCTGACTCACTTTGTGGTTGTGCTGTTGGGGCAATGGAAAGGTGTGAGGGAGGGCCGTGGGCCTAGGGCCTTTATCTCTGCTTGTGGCTTTAATTATTACTGAAGCAAATAGAAATAGGACTACTAGCAAACAAATAATGATAAGCTTTATGGATCATATGTTTGGATATTTCCTTCCAAAAACATACATTTCTTCCAAAAAAATACATTTCTCATAGAATTACATTGGCCCAGCCCTCAAAGTATAATTGTAACATTATCAAATTCTAGCATCCAAACATAACCGATCCTTTTCTCGTTAGTTTTTGTAAAAATGACAACATCTCTGTAATTTTTGCAGTTTTTGCTAATATTTTATTACATTAGATTGGCAAAAACTATGACAAAATTCAATGATCGACAAAATGATCTAGACAGCGTCACAGAAAAGCTGCTCATCTCCTGGAGCAGTCCAGAACAATTTGATCGTATGAATCAGCACAAAGTCATAACTCAGCTCGACAACATCTGGTGTGGCACATGTGGCTGGGGCAGGAGCGCACCTGTCTGCGCCCTGGGGAGAAGGGAGAGAAGCAGCGGCGGAGCATGTGGCTGAGCAGATGGTGCTTCAGCGGCCGGCTCCAGGGCGGACAGGGCCAGTGTAGATGGGTCAGTGTGGTCAGAGTGGATGGGTCGGTGTGGACGGGCCAGTGTGGGCCAAAAGGGCACCGCAGCAACTGGCATCACACAGACAGACCACTCATGATCCAAACTAATCAGCAGAGAACACAGCCATGTGCTGGTAACTGTAACAGTAATCCTGTGTCCAAACAAAGACAATAAACAACAAAATACTACTTTAAAATGTACAAGGATTATATGGCTGGATGTTCATAAAAATGGCATGCTTTCCCCAAATACTAAAAACTCCTGGTTAACAGCCACTTTATTGAGCTTGTTGGTTACTATAATGTACAAGGAGGATTGGCAGAATGAGATTATTCATCTTGTTTTCTTAGTAAAATTGTTTAATAATTTCTTCTGTATCAGTATCTGTACCTTAGGATGTTTCAACAGTTATGGCAGGTTTGACTAAGCCTGGGCCCTCAGACCGGTTCACTTGGGACCAGCTCGGGTCGTTAATGGCAGACTGTGTTTCCTACAGAGGTCAAGCTCCCAGAGGCCCGCTACATGAGCAGCCGAGTCACCCAAACATGACAAATGTTTATCATAAATAAAATATAAATCGTACCTAAATTACAATTTTTCTTCTGTTCACCAAGGCTGGAAACAGAGAGATACTGAAAGAGTATCTGGGAGAAGGAGGCATCACACAACAGTGATGCAAATTGGCTCTGAGAGCGGACCACAGCAACCTCCCAGAACAGAATCCAGTCACCATCACAGCGGCAGATATCCAAGAAAGTCTCAGGCATGAAAAACTGGACAGCCCCCCGTCCAGACATGATCCACGCATTCTGGCTAAAGAAACTCACTGCTCTCCATGAGCGCCTAGCAGCACAAATGAACCAGCTGCTGAGGGATGGGACTCACCCTGAATAGCTAACCGAAGGGTGTACGATCCTGATCATGAAGGATCCGTCCAAGGGTACACTTCCATCCAACTATCGGCCAATAACCTGTCTCCCCACTACATGGAAGCTCATTTAAGGCATCCTTGTGGATAAGATAAGTGGGCACATGGATCAATACATGAGCAAAGCACAGAAGGGCATAGGCAAAGACACCAGAGGAGCTAAACACCAACTCCTGGCTGACAGAACAGTCGCCCAAGACTGCAGAACCCGACATACCAACCTGTGCACTGCCTGGATTGATTACAAGAACCCCCTCCCCCACCCATCTCACTACAATGGACATTTCTGCCAATCCCACCCCGGGTCCCCCCACCTCCCCCACCGGCCTTTCACTACATGGGGACAATGTAAGAAAACAGTTTCGGAAGTCCAACCCCCGAAAAGCTGCTGGACCAGACGGTGTCTCCCCCGCCACCCTGAGACTCTGTGCGGACGAGCTGACTCCTGTCTTCACAGACATTTTTAACACCTCCCTGGAGTCATGCCATGTCCCAGCCTGATTCAAGTCGTCCATCATCGTCCCTGTCCCCAAGAAGCCCCGGATCACTGGACTTAATGACTTCCGGCCTGTGGCACTAACACCTGTAGTCATGAAGTCATTTGAGCGCCTGGTCCTGCCCCATCTCAAGTCCTTCACCTCCTCCGCCCTGGACCCACTGCCGTTCGCCTACAGAGCCAACAGATCTGTAGACAACGTCAACCTGGCCCTCCACTTCATCCTGCAGCATCTGGACTCCCCGGGAACTTACGCCAGGGTCCTGTTTGTGGACTTCAGCTCTGCATTCAATACCATCATCCCTGCTCTGCTCCAGGACAAGCTCTCTCAGCTCAACGTGCCTGACTCCATCTGCAGGTGGATCACTGACTTCCTGACGGACCGGAGGCAGTGCGGGCGGCTGGGAAGAATGTCTCAGAGACTCGGACTATCAACACAAGAACTCCACAGGGCTGTGTACTTTCTCCTCTGCTCTTTTCCCTGTACACCAACTGCTGCAACTCCAGCCACGACTCTGTAAAACTGATCAAGTTTGCAGACGACACCACCCTCATCGGACTCATCTCGGACGGTGATGAGTCTGTCTACAGGAGGGAGGTGGACCGGCTGGTGTCCTGGTGCAGCGACAACAACCTGGAGTTCAACACCCAGAGACAGTGGAGATGATCGTGGACTTCAGGAAAGTCTCAGCCCCCCTGCCCCCCTCGCCCTGACACACTCTCCCATCGCCACCGTGGAGTCTTTCCGCTTCCTTGGCACCACCATCACTCAGGACCTCAAGTGGGAGCCGACCATCAGCTCCATCATCAGTCAGGCCCAGCAGAGGATGGACTTCCTGCAGCAGCTGAGGAAAGCCAAGCTGCCGGCGCAGATGATGGTGCAGTTCTACACGGCCATCATCGAGTCCATCCTCACCTCCTCCATCACCGTGTGGTCCATCCTCACCTCCTCCATCACCGTGTGGTACAGGAGCCACAGCCAGGGACAAATAGAGACTACAGCACATTATGCCTCTGTGAGAAGGTGATCGGCTGCAGCCTTCCATCTGTCCAGGACCTGTACGTCTCCAGGACTCTGGGACGAGCAGGTCGATCACAGCTGACCTTTCGCACCCTGGACATGGACTATTTGAGCCACTCCCCTCGAGCAGGAGGCTACGGTCCATCCAGACCAGAACCTCCCGCCACAAGAACAGTTTCGTTCCCTCTGCCGTTGGACTCATGAACACTTTATAACACCTGCCACTTTAACAATATATTATATAAGAACTATCTATTTGCACTACCACATTTGCACATTGCACTGTCTGCCAACTGTACATTTTTGTATATAGTCTTAGTCTTAGTCTATTTTATTCTTAATTTTATGCATGCCTCTTTTATATATTTTTATTATATTTTATTCATTGTTTTATGTTGCACCTTACGCCGAAGCAAGTTCCTATGTTTGTGAATTTTTGATCACTGACAATGGCAATAAACCGTTTCTGATTCTGAAAAAGAAAGCCTACGACTCAATGCCACACACATGGATCACTGAGTGCTTGGAGATGTACAACATCAATAGGACGCTAAGGGCCTTCATAGAAAGCTCAATGAGGCAGTGGAAGACCACCCTCGAGGCCAATGGTAAGCCACATATACCAAGGAGATGCACTGTCCCCACTGCTGTTCTGCCTAGGTCTGAACCCCCTCAGCCAGATAATCAACAAGACTGGCTATGGCTACTGACTGGGGCCACCATCAGTCACCTCCTCTACATGGATGACATCAAGCTGTATGCTGAGAGTGAGCGAGACATCGACTCACTGATCCACACAACCAGGATCTACAGCACTGATATCGGGATGTCATTTGGACTGGAGAAGTGCAATCGGATGGTAACAAAGAGAGGGAAGGTAGTCCACACAGAAGGGGTCTCACTCCAAGAAGGAACAATAGCAGACATTGAGGATGGGTACAAATACCTTGGAATACCACAGGCAAATGGCAGCCTCAAAGAAGCAACAGCCAAATACCTCCAGCAAGTAAGGCAAGTCCTAAGAAGCCACCTCAATGGCAAGAACAAGTGCCGGGCGATAAACAGCTACACCCTGCCAGGGATCAGATACCCTGCTGGCATAATAAGGTGGCCAAAGGAGATACAGACCACAGACGTTAAGACACAAAAGCTCCTCACTATGCATGGAGGGTTCCATCCCAAATCCAGCACCCTGAGACTGTACACAAGCCGCAAGGAAGGAGGCCGTGGACTAGTGAGAGCTACTATCCAGGATGAAGCATCCAAGATCCACAAGTACATCAAGGATAAGGCCCCAGATGATGACGTGCTCAGTGAATGTCTCAGGCAATGGGGAACAGAGGATGAGGTGCCGGAGGAGGGAGCATCATGGGAGGAAAAGCCCTACATGGGATGTACCACCGGAACATAACTGAAGTGGCTGACATCATTAAATCCTACCAGTGGCTGGAGCGGGCCGGACACTAGGACAGCACAGAGGCTCATCATGGCTGCACAGGAACAGGCCCTGAGTACCAGAGCGATAGAGGCTTAGGGACGGCAGTAGCGCAGTAGGTAGAGTGGGCGCCTTCTGATCCGAAGGTCGGTGGTTCGAATCCCACTCCAGACATGGAGTAGTTGAGTGGTCAGATCCCCTGACCTGCAGGTTGGTGGTGCGATTTCAGCTCCTTCAGATGAATAATGCCGTTGTGTCCTTGGGCAGGACACTTAACCCACCTCGCCCCCAGTGTCTGCGTACACTGGTGTATGAATGTGTGAGTGGATGGGTGACTGGTTCCTTGATGTAAAGCGCTTTGAGTGCCTTAAAAAAGGTAGAAAAGCGCTATATAAATGTGACCATTTACCATTTATTTAGAGGCCCAAATATACCACACCAGACAAGACCCAAGTGTAGCCCCTGAGACAGCACA
Source organism: Rhinogobius similis (assembly GCA_019453435.1). NCBI lineage: Eukaryota > Metazoa > Chordata > Actinopteri > Gobiiformes > Gobiidae > Rhinogobius > Rhinogobius similis. The sequence goes on along the minus strand of CM033637.1, from coordinate 333,182 downwards.
GAACTGCAGGGTGTAAGATGTTAGCAGGGAAAGCATGGAACGCCATAACCAAGTGTCTGGCATAGTGTACAGACACATCTGTGTGCTTTTACCTGTGGCACATCGAGGCAACTGTTGTTGTGATTTTGGGCATTATAAAAATACATTTATTTGATTTGATCTGTGTGGCATATGGACAGGAAACCCGAAGGTCAAACTGGGAAACACCTCCAAAGGTGGTATATATATATATATATATATATATATATATATATATATTCATTTTCTACCGCTTATTCCCGTTAGGGGTCGCGGGTGACTGGAGCCTATCCCAGTGACTTTGGGCCTTAGGCGGGGTACACCCTGGACAGTGGCCAACTAGTCGCAGGGCTGACACAGAGAGACAGACAAGGACAGACAACCATTCACTCTCACATTCATACACTAGGGACAATTTAGAGTTTCCAATTAACCTGCACAGTCATGTCTTTGGACGGTGGGAGGAGCCAGAGAACCCGGAGAGAACCCACGGTAACACGGGGAGGACATGCAGACTCCACCCAGAGAGATCGTGTGATGTTAGGGTGGTCCGGGATTCGACGAATGTTGGGGTGGTCTGGGATTCGAACCCACGATCTCCTTATTGAGAGGCAGAAGCTCTAGCCGCTCTGCCACTGTGCACCCTTTATATATATATATATATATATATATATATATATATATATATATATATATATATATATATATATATATATATATATATATATATATATATATATATATATATATATATATATATATATATATATATATATATATATATATATATATATATAAAATATTTTATCTCTTGTTAGTGGTTTAGTCCTGGTTCAGTCCTGGATCAGTTCTGTAGAAGTTGTTAAAGCCTTTTACATGTTTTTCATATTTCAAAAGTGGACTTGTTTCCGGCCCTGAGGACAAAACCATCCGGAAAATCTGTCCTTCTGTAAAATCACGTTGAATAGGTTGATGTAACATTTTGCAGTGTGTGTGATACATCTGTGAGGACTTGAACACACCATGTTGATTATGCAGGTAGTTTTGCAAATTCATTATTAGTTAGCGTTTGTATCTTCTCTGCATGGGTAAATTCAGACTAAAAACAAGTGGGATTTTTTTACTCTACTACCGTGTCATTCCATTCAATAATCCACCCAAATAACAATCAGCGCTGGAACAGACAAATGTCTCAAAGGATATGTTTTCAGGTTGCTACGGTGACAGAACTGGTAAAAATGCGTGCCTGTCCATTCAGACGGTGTAGCTATAATTTACCTTGAGTTTGTCATTCCAAACAGCCTTGGACAGTCGCGCTGGTGCATTCAGAGCTTGAAGAGTGCTTCCATGAACAGCATGACAAGGTTTCACCTTCAAGTACTCGTCAAATTGTCTTTTTGTGATAAAATGATAGAAATGTCTAACACATTAATTGAAAATTTCCCTAAAATGGAAAATAAATGTACTTTATTTGTTAATTTCTGAATGCTTTAAGGTTTTATGGCGGAACACTGCAGCTGAAGTGAAGTGTTTCATGTCTAAATAATATTTATACTGTATGTGTAAAAATCATCAAACTTTCACATATTTGAGATATATACATCTGAAAACTGGATAGTTTCAGATGTATATATGCCAGGATTAAATTTCTTGCTTCATTTTGTTGACTATTTAGATTAAAAAAAAAAAAAAACAAGAAAAACATGGATATTGGCTCTTACTAAAAATGCGTGTACAAGTTCAAATTTAGACCTTTTTAGATTTAAAACTTTAATAATTCAAGCTTAAAATTAGATACAAACAAATCCTTCTGTTCAATCCGTCCAAATCTTGTTCAGTGCCAGATTGTGCAGTTTGATGTGTGCAGGTGCTACTTCAAGGGCAGCTGCACACATTTTATGATTCTGTGGTAGACAAATGCATTTGGTGAAAACAGCTTTTGAAGTTACAAATCTAAGCAAGTGAGTCCAATATAATAAAACATCTTTAGGTGCCGATTGTACCTATGATTATCCTGCAGGACTGTCAGCCAATCACCTCCTACTACCTTGTCCTCTCGTGGCATTCCTATAAACGCCATATCTACGTCTGCCAAAAGGGCTATTATAAATATGATCGCTTCTTCCATTTCTAGTAGCAATTTTAGCTTGCAATATTTTGGTGCTAATGCTAAATTACCAGACGCCCCTGAACGTCTCTCAGCCCTCGTTGGCAACTAATCAGTTCGTTGACCTGCTGTGGACTGGGACAAGTGTCTGGCAGGTTTGAGTTTGGTTATTTAGCGCACTCGGAGTTCTCTGTGCATTATGTGACTGATCCACTGCACACACACACACACACACACACACACACACACGCACGCACACACACACACAGACACACACACACACACACACAGCTCTGCCTCCGACCTCCGGCGTACAAATAGGTCTGCAGCTCTGCGCCGGCGTGACAGGCAATTAGGAGAGAATCAATCCTGGACCAGAGCGGAGAAAGGAAGAGCCGAGAGGAGGAGAGAGAGGGGGAGAGAAAGAAAGGCGGGGGAACCAAGGGAGGAGAGAATAGAAAGAGTAAAGGAGGGAGAGAAGAGAGAGCATGATAGAGAAAGGGGGCTGAAGAAGGGAAGAAAGAGAAGAGAGGTCTGAGAAGACAGTGACGAAGAGAGGAAAGAAGAGTGAGTGTATGCAGAGACCGAGGGAAGGAGAGAGAAAGGGAGTGAGAGAAGAGAAGGCGAGAGAGGGATGAAGAGAGGGGGAGGAGGAGAGAGTAGATGGTGAAAAAGAGAGAGGGAGGAGAGGAAGGAAGATGATTAGGCACCACTTTATAATAATTACACCTTAATTACCCTTATTAAAGCATGAATAAACACTTAATTAATGATGAACAAATAGTTCATTATGAATGATTCAGGCTTGGTAAACAGAGGGGGTAGAGTATGGGATATAGTTACAAAGACTGAATCATTCTTCTGAATTTTTAATTGTTCATTTCATTTCCTTGTTCATGTTTTATGAAGGCTATTCAAAGTGTAGCTATTATCCAGTATAATCGATTATTTTGTCATTATCCAGGTCACATTAAGGATTTGTTGCTTTTCTCATAATAGTCTTAACACTAAAATGTGTAATTGTTATTACACCCAGAGAGAGAGAGCATGGAGGAGACGTGGGGCCGTTGGTTAATCTGCTTCTATTGACCAATGACTATTTCTCTCTCTGTTTTACTTTCTGTTGGAAAAATCCTAAAATTTGACAAGCCCAGCAAGGCAACTGCTTTTGGGGTTTAAAGTTAAATTGCGCTGGATTGACGGGCGCTGTGTGCTCTTCCTCAGCCTCAGCAGGACTTAACTTAACTTAACTGTTCATTAAGTCGTTTTATCATCATCTCATATTGGTTTGTGAATTTGCATTAGTGTTGTCATGATACTTTTACACAAATCTGAATGAATATAATGTTTTAGCGCCGAGACTTTTGCCTCGTTCGTCATTTGCGTGAACGGAGTCAACCTGTCAACCGGAAGTGCGTTTATAACAGGGGCCAGATCTGTGGCAAAAAGAGGTGAAAGTGGGCGGGGCGGAGTAAGGTGAATGACATTTTCAGCACAAAATACTAAGAATTTCTTTATTAAACATTGTGGTCTTATATTAGTTCTGAAAAAGCACAAGATCATTCTCAAAGGAAAATTTTGTCCTGTAAAAATATTTTTTACTATCGATACTTGGTCTATTGAGTATCTAGTTTCGATACTTGTTTTGGTATCGGATAGGACTTGATTTTCAAGACAACCTTAATTTGTATTGTATATTTGCGATAAACAAAACAAAAAATGGTCTATTGACTTCCTGCTGAAATCTGCAGAATTGATAAGCTCTTCATAATGATAAGCCCCATCTCTTCATAATGATAAGCCCCGCCTCTTCATAGTGATAAGCCCCGCCTCTTCATAGTGATAAGCCCCACCTTTTTATAGTGGTGTTTCACTGTAACATAAGTGTCCATGTGACATTTTCGAACTCTAAATGTGTCAATTGAAGTCTTCATTTTACAAACTATCACGACTAATAATCCCAACCCAGGATGTGGGCGGAGACAGGGGGTGGGTGAAAACACTGGCACCTTAAAAGAATGAGACAAAAATGAGGCACTAAATCCAATCTGAAGGAGCAATGCAAGAAACACAAATGTTCAAATCTTTTCATATTGTCAGCAGCTTTTGGCACCTGTAGATTTACTCACAGTGAGGAGTGGAACAGCACTTTAACTCAAGTCACTGTTACACTGCAATATATTTCTCATGAAAGGAAACAGCTTAAAACTACTCTGAGAAGTTCACTGATTTAAAAAAAAAAAAAAAAGTCTGTAAATGTAACTAAGGACAGCCCTGGTAATTTCAAAGAGAACGGAGAGGGAAAAAACCTCAAATAGTATAATAAACACCCACGGAGCCTTAAGTAACGTGGATATGAGACTTAAGAAAATATTATATAAGTGAAAATGTTTTATTAAAAGCGTCCGCCCGAAGCCCCTCTTTCTGCACTTTATTAGCCTGCACTGCGAGCTACAATATATCCTCCCTAAGTATTCCCAAACTTCCCTCTCCTTTCTCTCCTAGAGGCCAAAGAACCGCTTCAAACCTGTGAAAAGTGAGAGCGTCGTGAGGAGAAATGCAAATGGTCGCTCCATGCCAGAGCGCTCATAAAGCCAGAGCACAGGCCACTTCGCACGGGTTTGGGCGCACGTAGGAGGACAAAAAAGAAACAATATAAAAGCCATCTGAGTCAGCACCCCACCTCTGCACACTACAACAGGCTCCCAAGCACAACTGTGGGACGTTTATTCTGCCGTCTTTTATTTATTCTGCCATTTTTCTGTATCCGCAGTGACAAAAACATGGAAAGTAAGCCATCTCTAGCTTGTAATTGTGGCTGATTCCACGACCTCAGCTATTCTTTCCCATGACGACATCCGTACATGAGGAAGTCTGACCCGCTCACAACAAGAATGAATGCAAGACTTGTTTAATGCCGTGCTGTGGAGCGCTCAGAGTGCAAATACAACCCAAAATGAGGGCTGGTCAATACGGCAAAGAATGATTATCTCAATTTTCTCCGGGTGAGATCATGATTTCGATTTTATCACGATTCATGTTCACTTTGTATTTTTCTATTTTCTTTAATAGAGGTGCACAATTTAAGAAAAATATCTAATTGTGATTTTTCTGCGAATAGATTTGCAATTTATGTTTTAATAATAGGATTCAGTTCAAATTCACATTATAAAGACAATTTTGTCACTTTTTGTCACGTTCAGTTGTGTTAGTCATATATGAACAGGTCTTGGTCGTGTCTTTGTCATTTTGAGTCACGTTTTGTCGATTTCATTTGCGTTTTTCTGCATTAACGCATTTTTATCACTTTTTTGGCATATTTGACATATTTATACAAATCCAAACTACAGTGTTAGCAGTTTTTATTCAAATCAAAGCGAGACATTTTGTTGTTTCTGGAATAAAAGTTTGTGCTTCAAAAATTGTAGCGTTTGCGATTTTCTACTTGCATCCATTAAATTCTCAATTTTGTGTGGATTTGGTTTAATTGTGCAGCCCTGGCCTTTAAGAGGTAAATAAAGTCATCTGCTCAGAGGCTTCAGAGGCTAAACATCAGGAGAAAAAGTGTGTTTGAACAGACAGCTGCATTAAAGAGACAAACAGTCGATCACGACACGACCATTTCACAAAAATAGCAGATTGTCACAGGGACGGGCTCAACGTCCGACCATATCACCCAGACCTCCCCAGGGATCCTCCAAGACACAACAGAAAGTCAGAAAATCAAACAACAGTCAATGGTCAATAAAAGACAAACACCTCAAACAACGTTCATGAATGAGGAAGTGTCCCAGAGCGCCCCCTGTGTGCTTCTGTGAGGAAGTGTCTCAGAGCGCCCCCTGTGTGCTTCTGTGAGGACGTGTCCCACAGCGCCCCCTGTGTGCTTCTGTGAGGAAGTGTCTCAGAGCGCCCCCTGTGTGCTTCTGTGAGGACGTGTCCCAGAGCGCCCCCTGTGTGCTTCTGTGAGGAAGTGTCTCAGAGCGCCCCCTGTGTGCTTCTGTGAGGACGTGTCCCAGAGCGCCCCCTGTGTGCTTCTGTGAGGAAGTGTCTCAGAGCGCCCCCTGTGTGCTTCTGTGAGGAAGTGTCCCAGAGCGCCCCCTGTGTGCTTCTGTGAGGAAGTGTCTCAGAGCGCCCCCTGTGTGCTTCTGTGAGGACATGTCGAAGCTGGACTATATTAACCAGGACAAACAGGCTGTAGATGGTCTGTGGATGGTTCTTTGTGTTATTACGGTTTATTAAGGTGTAGTTAAAGTGGTTCCCAGAGTTAGTTCCATTTGCTGTGCAGTAATTGAAATCCATATGTCACGGAACAAAACCTAAATCAACAAGTATTTAGTTCCGACGAAATCAAGACATCATTTTTGCTATAAAATGGTACACGCTGTACATCTAATGAGACGGTGTGCCGACATTTTAAATCTCTGATGTAAAGATTAACAGTGATGTGTAGAAATGATGACATTCCAGTAGCTGCGGCCTAGAACTGTCTGGCCTCACAGATACGTCCTTTTGTGAGTCACTGGAACAGGCACGTTACATAACCCTCAGACACACTTGTGCAGGAGCTGTGGGCAGAGAGCGCACTGAGAGCACAAAAGAAGATCCAGGATTCTGCAGCGGAGTGAGAGCTCTCATCTTTGTCACGGCTCAAGGAAGGAACCCAGACGCAGACACAAGACAGCGGTGGTAAAATATGGGTTTATTGTTACAAAACTGGGAGATTATCCGGCAGGAGCAAACTGGAGCAGGCTGGAGCGGAGTCCGGACTCGAGGGTGCAGGATGAGGTTCGGAGCAGACTGGAGCTGGATCAGGACTGATGGTGGCAGGACCGGGATCGGAGCGGGCTGGAGCTGGAGCAAGACAGGAGGTTGCAAAACGAGGATCTGGAGTGGACAGGAAAAATACAGGTAGTACAGGTAAAAATTCAGAAGTTCAAAAAGGTCTTCTGATAGCAGGTAAGTATTAAGAGAGCAAGCTGTAGCACTGACTGAAAGTAGTATTACGATCTGGCACTGAGGAGCTGGCTGGAGAGGCTTTTGTAGCCAGTTGATTGCAGAGTACCTGCAGCTGGCTCGACGCAGACGAGGCTCCTGCACACCTGTCCCCACTGTGAGAACCAGAAGGGGAGGAGACAGAGGCAGGCTCTCCAGGAGAAGCAGGGGAGGGTTGGGCTGCTGGAGGAGCTGTGACAATCTTCAGCCCTGCTCTGATCTGTGGGCTCTAATGTGGACTTGTGGGAAGAGCGCCCCGTTACAGCGCCCTCCAGTTAACATGGCTGTGCCTGAATCAGTTACTTCAACTAAATCAGACAACAAATGTAATGTAAGGAAAAAAATATATGTACACACACACACAGAAATAAGTATTTATTCATTAGTAACGTGCAATCTAATGAATGACTTTCTCTTTTCTTTTCTTCTCTCCATTATAGTTACTGTTAGTGTAACAGCTCATTATTTTACTTTGAATCGCAGCTCCAGGGATTGATCAGACTTGTTTGGGGAAGTGACCAGGAGCAAGACAAAGAATTAGAGAGTGATAAAAAAGAGATAAAAAGGAACCAATCAGAAGCAGCAAGAGTCGTGTGTGGACACTTTCTTGACATTTTATTGATTCCGCAGACACACACTCTAATCCACAGTATTTCCCAAACACACGAGGAAATGTGTGCAAACGAGTGGAGTTTAAGATTAAGAAGTTCCACGTGTGCTTGGAGTTTACGGAACGCTGAAACCGCGGGCGTCAGATCAGTGTGGAGGCAGCCGTCTGCTTTCACGTGAGCGCAGTCATGTCATGTGTGTGTGCGTTATGTTCTGATGTCAGTGTGTGTTTGGTAAATGCACTGTTTGGGTTTGTGTCTGCTGCATAAAGGTGACCGTTTGTTCTGTACCACGTTTGTCTGTTTTGATGCTTCTGAGTTTTATGGAGCCTTGAACTAACGTGGGTGGTGCATTTGACGATTTAATGGAAAAACAAGGTTGACTTTAGCTCAATTTTTACAGCAGCAGTGGTTTTATTTTTGGAGGATTTTGTTGGTAACTGAATAGTTACATTACCTAGTAATTAGGTACTGTCATTACGTTTGGGGAGAGGTAATGGGTAACTAGGACTAATTACTTTTTTGAAGTGGCTTGCCCAACACTGGTCAATAATAGAGGAGCAGATTAACCAACGTTCACAGGAATTAAGCAAATGGAGAATGTCCCAGAGCATCCCCTGTCCTTGACTCTCCTCGGCAAAGAACAAGTACAAAAAACCCTGTGGGAAAAAGTAGCAAGACTGACTTTTTACAGTCTATGACCCGAAAACCATTCCAGACCGATGTGGTGTCCGCGAAAAATAGACTTCTTGCTTTGCTTCTTCTTTGCCGCGCTGGCGCCTGTGTCGTGCGGCGGCTGCAGCGCGGGCCCCGGGCTGCAGCTGGAGCATGAGCACAGGAGCGCAGCGAGGATTACGGCTGCACCTCCGACCTTCTGACTCACCGCAGCAGAGTGCACATCCGCAGCTCACACAGCCGCTATTTTTAAAACCTTCTCAGTTGGAGCTCCAGATGTGCAGCTCAGAGTGGCACAGGTCAGAGTCATGGATGTGTTCGGAGAAATATTATAGTCGGAGGCTTTCATAATCTGTCACCATCATAATGCCAAGATTCAGACAATGGCACAACATTCTGTGGGTGTGTGATGCCTGTACAGACATTTCTGATGGATTTAGTGGAGTGTTTAGATTAACAACAGTTTTCCCACTGCGTCTTTTGTAGTTTTCCCTTTCTGAGAGGGAAAAGGAATCCATATGCAAAATTCCATCTAAAATGTAGGAAGAATTCACTTGCAAGGATGAAGATTTTCTGAGAATTCTTTAATATTGTTAGTTGTCAAATATTAACTATTGTGTACATACGATGTGCCCTGTTTACTGTATGGTTACAGGTAACAGCAATGGACTTCTGCGTTCCAATAGGTCCACTCTAGAATGTGATGATGTCATAACAGGAGACTTTTCCTATTGATAACATTGGACTTTGTCATGAAACATCTAAAAGGTAAACAAATGTTGAACGTGATGATTTCTCTCAGTGACTCGACCTAAGAACTCATTGTATTACAATAAAATCTTTGTTTTAAAGCTGGCCATCATCTGTATTAAATATCACTGGCTGATGGAATGTTGTGATGAGAGTGTCAGGGAGGTTGGACCTCTGAGTTTCTGCATTCCAGCGGTCTAGAAAAACTATGAGACATGTAAAGACTAAATCAAACAATACAACCAAACAATAAAACACAAGAATGTGCTACATGTAAGTAATAATACAACATCTGAATGTGAATTTTTCTGCTTTTGTTGTCATTAGTTGTTAGCAACATTAGCATAACAATGCATTTCTAACTGCAGAGGCTCAATGGCAGCACAGGAGCAGCTTCACAGACAGAGAGACAGGAGAGAGCAACTAAAGAGAGAATAACACCAGTACTATCAATGGTTTAACTTTAAAACTTTATCCAAACACAGATATGCTGGGTGTCTAACTCGGATAAACTCTGCGTTCAGGAATGAGCGTATATATATATATATATATATATATATATATATATATATATATATATATATATATATATATATATATATATATATATATATATATATATACGCTATATATAGGAAGAGCTGAGTCCCAGAAATGTTTAGTTGTTTTTAATCACAAAAATAGTAAAATCCTAACAGAGGAGTCTAATACAAAAAAGGGCTCTGGTCCTTACATCCTTCCCTGGCTCTAAGCTAACGCCTCTCCTGCAGGTGCTCTGACGTGGAGTGCCTGTCCCTCAGAGCAAATCATGAATAATGAAATATATATGTATATGGGTGGAGCTATCCATGTTCTCAAGCGCTGATTGGTTTATATTCCATTCTCTTTGTCTGTTTTTGGTCGCGTTTCGAAACATATGAACAGACACAGATGTTTTTAGAGCAGAGTCTTGCTCTGCTTCCCAAGGCTGCCAGATAAGGAGCTGCTAAATAAGAAGTTGCTGGTTACTTTTGCTCAGACCTGATGCTGGAAGCAAAAACAGTTACACAAAAAACATGGCACAGAAGCATTTCCAGTATAAAATGTTCACACATTATATTTTGACAATAGTAATAACAAATGTAACCCTTCAATATATATATATATATATATATATATTTTTTTTTTTTTGGGGGGGGGGTGTCATTATAAAAAAGTTGCATGTAGTACTGAGCTGTACTTCCACTTCACTTCAATCCAGATCATCCACAGACAAGCCTTACATTTGTTCACATGAGGCTGAAGATCAGATATGAATCTGAAACAGTCATCACTGACAGAAAAATGCTCCAAAGCAGAGTCTGTGACTAAAGGCGGGTCAGAGCTGTAGCTGAATCCCAATCCTCAGGTGCGCTCCTGCCTACACACAAGCTGTGACGTAAACTAATGGAGAGAAGGTCTGGAGTGACGACAAATTTGGTCAAAATTTCAGGCTCTCACGCACATCCATTCAGTGTGCAGGGGCGAACAAATGAGCAAGAAAATGGACTAAGGCCATCTTTAAAATGATTAAAACATATACAAAGTAGAAACAGTGCCATTTTACACATATGACACATACAGCCAAAAATAAAAGCATCTCATCATCATTATCTGGCTCTATTGACCGGCCTCCTCTGAAACGCAGCATTGATACGTCTGCTGCTCATGTCCAACCAGGAACTAACATAATGAGCATGACCAGAAATGTCATATGTTTAAGCTAAACCTTAAATATAAAATGTTAACCACAGTGTAAGGAAATGTGTAGAGTAACTTTTCATTGCACTTTATTGGGCCTATATCCTGCAAAATCAATGTTGCAGAGATTTTAACCATCTAACACTATTTGTTCCTCGTATATATGTCCAATATGTCTTGTTCAGTGAGATTGACAGATCGGTGCAGCGTCTGCAGTGATGCAGGCGCTGTATCGGACTGTTGTGGTGAAGAAAGAGCTGAGTCAAAAGGCAAAGCTGTATAAATCAGCTGACAAGACACGTCAGAGCAACACCGAGAACACTCTGATGAAGATTGTGAGTGAGCAGTCGAAGGTAAAATAAACAAACACTAGTCCGAAATAATACCTTTAAAACCTTTAAAATATTAAATTATCAGAAGACCAAATGAACCTCATTGGACTCTCGATTTACCGGTAATGAGTCATGAGCTCTGGGCAGTGATCGAAAAGGATCATGGATACAAAATAAGTCCAAATGAGTTTCCTCTGCAGAGTGACTGAGAGCTCCCTTAGAGATAGAGACACACTTGGAGCTTGGAGTAGAGCCGCTGCTCCTCCACGTTGAGCGGAGCCAACTCACTCAGGGGGTCATGTCCCACCGGGAAGAGGCCCCGGGGAAGACCCAGGACACACTGTCTCTGTGGCCTGGGGACGCCGCAGATTCCCCCTGAAGGAGCTGGAGGAAGTATGTGTGGAGAGGGACGTCTGGAAGTTCTTGCTCAGACTGCTGTCTCCACGAGCCGACCCTGGTTGAAGTGGATGGATACATGCCCAAACAGTGTTTAGATTGATTGCTGGCTGTATTAGTACCTTTTTTCTCTCATAGCAGCAGCAAAGCGCCTGCCCTGCATTATGCCAATGAAACCACTCCTCCGGGAAGGGCCGTCTCTGCTAGAGATCCACTAGTATGGCTTTTTTTTCATGGCCGCTGCTGATACCAATCGTTTAGAATCCAGAGAAACTGATGATTAGTAGGCTCTGCGCATATTTTTGAGCCATTACAGATGGCAGATTTTGATTATTTTCCTCAAATTAAATAATTTGTAATTACTACAAACTCATTCACATCCCTGTTTAACTACAAACTGGATCAGAGAACAGAGAAGTCACGTCTTGTGCTGTCCCTTTTCACACTAATATCTTCAATTTATTCATATTTGTTGGCAGCTGTTTGGCCCAAACAAAATTACAGCCTTTGCTGATTCATGGCCACCAGCTCATATGCAAGTGCAAATATCAGCTTAGTCAGCCTCTACAACCAGCCTCGTTCATTTTGCCTCTCTTTGACTTCCACCACATTTGTATTTACCATGGCTATGTGGAGAGAGTCATAAAAACAAACAAAAAAACACATTATTTGAAGCTGTAGGTCACAGAGGCCTGTTACACCACCACTGGAAATATGACAGTTTATCACAAGATCAAGTCAGTATTTGTTGTGAAATGATTCTTTTCTGTTTCTATCTGCTTGTTTCATCATCGGTGTTCTCGTATCCAATCATCTCACACTAAAGCATTCTGGAAGTCAAAAGTGAGCCAGCCCTGTTTGGCCGGTACAGTGGAGACACATCACTGTGGTCCTCCTCCGTCACACGGGGTCACACAGAGGTGACCCCTGAGCTCGCAGCAGTGGGTGAACCTGTCAGCAGGAGCCAGGAGGCACACACAGGCTTCCTCTGCGTCTCTCCAGCAGCGCCTGAACTGAGGCTGGTGCACATCGACACTGCCTCAGGCCTGATCCCAGCTATCAAACACCACCACTGACAACCTCTACTGTCACTTTCATCCCTCTAGTCTACCGTGAATAGCGTTATTTTTATAGAGCTAAATGTTTCAATGTATATGAATGCAAAATAATGACATGTTTCAGGAGAATCTTGGGTGTCGCAAATGTAAAAGATGTTGATGGTGTTTATTTCATCCATAATCTCTGTTCAATCCACAGTTCACCAAAACTACTGATTCTGTTAGTGTTTGATTTAGTTTCTGCTGAAGTACTTTGTATGTTGGTTGTGTATACATTGTGTGTCTTATTGTGATTTAATGGATGGACAGGATTTTGAGCTGTGGCACATTCCTTTTAAAACTCACTAATCTTAGTTAAAGGTACACTAGACACCCTTTTTAGAATCTCTTTGCCCATGTTTAACCATCCATCAATGGTCAAATTTATACAATGCTTTTCTACCTTCAAAGCGCTTCACATCAAGGCTCCGCTCACCAATTAATTCCTCAGTCTAATAAATGAAGTAATAACATGGACTGACTGCAGTGGTCTGAGCTTGAGTGGCTTGTACATGTAATACTGTATAACACTGTGTGTTCTAAATCAGTGGTTACCAACCTTTTTTGTCTCGTGTAGCCCCTAAGCTTTGTCTCATGCTCGGAGTACCCCTTAACTGAAGTTTCACACAAATAAATGGGTTTATTAGTTGCATATTGTAATTATTACTATTATATTTTTAGTTTTAATTAGATAGTATGGTCCAAGATACTTAAAAAATATTCTAAATTTACAACTAATGACACTTTTTTAATTCAGATAAAGTACAAACCATCTTCTTTTAAAACCTGAAACTATTTCAAGTACCCCTTGGTAAATGCTCATGTACCCCAAGGGGTCCCTGTACCCCTGGTTGGGAAACACTGTTCTAAATGTTTGTAATATGTCATGTTGTTTTTTATGTCAATGCTGCCAACCTCTGCTCCCAAGACAAACCTCTCCAGTCTGAGACAAATAATAAAGAAACCTGAAACACACATTCACACACCGGGGGAAGTGTTTTCAGTTTTCATCTGTTGGATCTAGAATCACACCCCCAACCTGTGCGTTAGTGGGTCTGACCACTCAAACCAAGGATGCTTATGTCGAGAGCGGGATTCAAACCGCCAACCTTTGGAGAAGACGACCGCTCTGCCAGCTGAGCTACTGCCGCTCATCTTTTCTGCTTTGTATTTGCCCAATTTAGGCCCAGATTTGCAGTAGCGGCTGGTGGTATATTTTTTAGGGGTTGTGCCATTATAAAACGTGAATTCGGTAGTTTGTCTGAACACACAAAAGTGGAAAAAAGACAAAGGATGAGGGAACGGGCCCCAATCCCAGATGCCTCGCGTGCCAGACGAGTGCCTATCCTACTGAGCTACAGATGCACATTCAGCAAATACGGCTCAAAGTATCACTTCACTGCTCAGTCCAGGGCCTCCACTAGAACTACGGTATGTGATTCAATGATTTTTGTATTTTACATTTGTTCACGAGGCTGGAGATTAGATTTGAAGCTGAAATAGTCATCACCGTCTGTAGCAAAATGCGCCAAAGCAGAGTCTGTGACTAAAGGTGGGTCAGAGCTGCAGCTGAATCACAGCAGACCAGAAATATGACAGAAGAGAATCCCAAATACAGGAGGGACTTATGCACTAATGAAGAGAAGCTCCAGACACATGCACACACTCACACACACACACACACTCACACACACACACACACAGTACACATACGCACGCACGCACACACACGCGCACACATACACACGCGCACACACACACACACACTCACACACGCACATACGCACGCACGCACACACACACACACAGTACACATACGCACGCACGCACACACACGCGCACACATACACACGCGCACACACACACACACACTCACACACGCACATACGCACGCACGCACACACACGCGCACACATACACACGCGCACACACACACACACGCACATACGCACGCACGCACACACACGCGCACACATACACACGCACACACACACACACGTACAAAAGCAAACAAATGAATGTAATAAGACTATGCTTAACATTAATAAAACATATGCCATGCAGAAAGTCATTTTTACACAACATACAAAACATACAGCCAAAATGAAATTATAATTTTATGTAATGTCACCTATGCCCCTGATGTTTAAGCAGTGCATTAAGTTCATCCATCTAGTTTATCTTGAATCTGCAGTCTCTCAGCAACATCCCACAGATAAATGTTCGAGAAGTCTTCTTTGATTTCTGTGGCTTTAAACTGTGCAAAGGTTGGTCCCAGTCCAACCTTTGGAATCCCTGTGCCTCTGCTGGAGGTCTGTCTTCAGTGTGGACATGATGTCATAGAACACACATCTCCCTCCAACATCAGGATGACATCATGGAAAACCTTCAGGGCATCATGGAGAAAGGACACGCTGTAAGACATGTTGGTGTAAAAAACAGTAAAGAACTGGCTATTTTTACAGAGCCTCACTGCTTCATTTTTTAGCGGTTAATTGCTGTTCAAGAAATCCCATTATGTTCTTGTGATTTTAGACTGATTTCAGTTATATTACTGTTAAATTACATAATCTTTCTTTCGACGTCACATCCGGTGAGTCTATTCTGCGTTTGCGAGTGATCGTTCTCCACACTTTATTGTTAATCCAAGAATTATACAAAAACTATCTTACCCTCCTACACATAATTGAAAGTTTAATTGCTCCCTAAACAACCCGGAGCCTCATTTAGCTCACTTTGTTCAGTATTTCGTGGATTAAATCCCCCCCTGCCCGCTAGCATCAACCGGAGCTAGCCTAGCCGACTAGCGCCATGGCTGGCCCGTCCTCCGCCTCTTTCGCCCTTACCTGTTCAAGTTGTCATATGTTGAGTCAGAACCCTGCTTCTTTCACTGACGACAGGGAGAGTTGCGTGAAGTGTAGCGTAGTGGTAGCTTTGGAAGCCAGGGTTACAGAGTTAGAAGCGCGGATCCGCATTGTGGAGGAGCTAAAGTCTAGCTATAGCCAGGTCGTAGCATCAGGTTTACCGGACCGCGCCGCAGGTAGCAGTGTTAGCATGGTTAGCAGTGTTAGCGGTAGCAAGGCTAAGCCTCAGGATAAGACCAGCCCCCCAGCGCCTCCCCCGCAGCCGGGACCAGACCAGGAACAAGACAGGGATAGATTTGTGACAGTTCGGAGGGATCGATGCGCTAAACGCCAGCCTTTAGTGCACCATAAGCTTCCCGTCTGCAATAGGTTTGCCCCACTCGGCGATCACACGCCCGCCAACGTGACACTCTGGTGATTGGAAGTTCCATAGTCAGAGACGTGAAGCTGCCAGCAGCCTCAGTTAGGTGTTATCGGGGGCCAGAATGGGTGACATCGAAGGAAACCTTAGGCTTTTAAAACAGAGTAGTCAGAGGTTCCGTCGTATCGTGATTCACGGAGGTGGTAATGACACCCGGCGGAGACAATCAGAAGTGCTCAAATTGCAGGTTGGAGCGGTGTGTGAATTGGCGAAGTCGATGTCAGATACCGTAATATTTTCTGGTCCCCTCCCCAATCGGGTCAATGCTGAAATGTACAGCCGCTTTTCAGCTTCAACTGCTGGTTGTCTAGTTGGTGCCCCCAAAACAACGTAGTCTTTGTTGACAATTGGAGTGCGTTCTGGGAAAGCCGGGCTCATACGCAGGGATGGCATCCATCCGACCGGAGGGTACATCACTTTTAGTTCGAATTTGGCCGATAGCCTTAGTCGCCTAAAGTGACGCTCTAAATATGAGTCCCGGTGCAGAGTCTCTTCTCTGTCGCTAAGCTCTCGCCCGCGCTGTCACAGATCAAGTGTTCAGAGTCAAAGCAAATAGAGACTGTGCGTGTCCTTCGTGTAAATAACGCCAATAAGTCAGATCCAAATACAGATAATTTAGGTGTCAGACCAAATAACTTAATAAAAATAATCCCTACACATGATACAAATAAACTAATAAATAAGCACGTAAAATGTGGACTGCTAAACATTAGGTCAATTTCCTCCAAATTACTTTTAGTTAATGAATTAATTAACGATTATAATATTGATCTTTTAGCTTTAACTGAAACTTGGCTTCAACAAGATTATGTCAGATTAAATGAGGCCACCCCACAGAGTCATGTTAACTTTCAAGCTGCCAGGAGCTCAGGCCGGGGAGGTGGGGTGGCAGTAATCTCACATTCTAGTTTACTCCTGAGTCCTAAAATTAATAAAATTAATAATGAGTCTTGCTCATTTGAAAGCCTTATCCTATCAATCACCTGCCCAAACTGGAAAAACCAAAAAGCTGTTTTGCTCATAATAATCTATCGACCTCCCGGTCCTTACTCACTGTTCTTAACAGAATTCTTTGACTTCCTATCAAATTTAGTATTAGACTGGGAAAATATTGTGGTGGTTGGGGATTTCAACATTCATGTGAATGAAAATAATTGCCTCAGTAATGCCTTTAGCGCTTTATTAGACAGCATTGGTTTCACTCAAAATGTAAATAAACCAACCCACAGTCACCAGCACACTCTGGACCTGGTTCTAACTTATGGAATAGAGATTAGTGACCGATTGTTTACGTATGTAAACACGGTTCTATGAATGAAAGTGAACCTGTAACCATGTGACTACAACCCCCTCGGGTCAGGAGCATTATGCCAAATTAAACACACCTGTGGGTGCGCGCTACACAGTATATGAATGGAGCGCGTGCACACACTCACCCTCTTTCTGACGACTGGGCGAAACCAGCCAATCACCAACGTGTGACCCAGACGGTTACAGGTTCACTTTCATTCATAGAACCGTGTTTACATACGTAAACAATCGTTCTATTTCATTTCAGTGAACCTGTAACCATGTGACAACAGTATACCAAATCAGTCACAAGGAAGGTGAGCCCGGCCCCCACAAGGGAAAACATCAGAGAAGAAGTGTATGTAGTAACAGGCTTTATTGCAAACATAGAGCAATCCCATCATAAACAAACACAAAGAGTCACCCATCCATCGCAGCCCCTAAAATGGTAGAGGGGATGGTGGATGCAGGCAAATTCAACCTGTAATATTTGACAAAGGTAGAGGAGGATGTCCATCCAGCAGCATTACACACCTCCTCCAAGGGCGCACCTCTGAACAGCGCCGAGGACGCAGCCATTCCCTGCGTAGAGTGGGCCACCACTCCATGTGGGGGAGGTGCCCCCGCATGACTATAAGCCAGTGATATCAGATCAACCAACCAGTGGGCTAGCCGCTGTTTTGTAACAGGCCTGCCCAATGTAGACACGCCATAGCTCACAAAGAGATTGTCCCCCGAACGAAGAGAGCTGGTACGTGCCACATAAGCCCTCAGAGCCCTCACCGGGCACAGAGAATGCAACCTCTCAGCCTCCTCTGAAGAGTGCGGAGGAGGAAAAAAGGAAGGCAAGACCAAAGGCTTAACCACATAATCACGTGGTAAAACTTTTGGCAGGAAGGCTTGGTTTGGCAGGAGATGAACCACTTGGCCTTCATCACCAAAGCGAAGGCACCCTTCCCCAACAGAAAAGGCAGCAAGCTCACTCACTCGCTTAGCCGATGAAATGGCCAGCAGAAAGAGCGTCTTCATGCTGAGAAGCCGAAGGTCAAGGTCAGACAATGGCTCAAATGGGGGCAGGCAAAGTGCCCTGAGGACCACTTGCAGATCCCAGGATGGAAGCAAGCGCCGTCTTGCCGGCCGCCGCCTTCTCACACCTCTCAAAAATCGCGCTGCAAGGGGATGTGATCCAGGGCTCACTCCATCACATAGCCCATGAGCTGTGGAGATGGCAGCAAGATAGCCCCGCAAAGTGGATTCTGATCGTCCCTGGTCCAAAAGATGCTGCAGGAAGGACAACATCACTGTCATGCCACAAGACACGGGGTCCACATCTGACCTGCGACACCACTCTGCAAACCCGTTCCATCTGCACCCGTACAGACGTTGAGTGGAGGGTGCCCGTGCGGCCTGTAAGGTGTCAACCACAGCCTCACTCAGCCCAAGAGCATGCCAGCGTTGCCGTTCAAGGGCCATGCATGAAGCCCCAGTGCTTCGGGTCGAGGATGCCAGATCCCGCCCCGCCCTTGGGACAGCAAATCCGGCCTGCTCGGGAGACGCCATGGTTCCCCATCCAGCATCTCGTAAACCTCGGACATCCAGGGTCTCTGCGGCCAGTTTGGCGCCACCAAGAGAACCTGAGCTCCCAACAACCTCACCCTGCTGAGCAGAGCCGGAAGGAGAGGTAATGGAGGGAAAGCATATAGCATCCCCTGAGGCCAGCTCTGACTCAGGGCATCTGTCCCTAAGCGGCCCGGTGGGTCGTTCATTGAGAACCACAGGGGACAATGGGTGTTGTCCTCCGTTGAAAAGGTCCACTGAGGCCTGGCCAAGCGACCCCATAGCTCGTTTACCACCTGTGTGTGCAGGCGCCACTGCCGGTGAGGACCTCCCCTGGACAGCAGATCCGCTGCCACATTCAGGAGTCCTGGGAGGTAGAATGCTCGCAGAGACATACCCTCCGACTGGGCCCACAGCAGGAGTTGACATGCCCTGGCATGCAGGGACGGAGATTTCAAACCGCCCTGGCGATTGATGTAGAGACACCACTGCAGTGTTGTCTGTCCTCACCATCACTTGCCTGCCCCTCACCACTGGGAGGAAGTGCTGCAGTGCCAACCGAACAGCCTCCATCTCGAGGAGGTTGATATGCCAACGCTGACGCACTGGGTCCCACGTGCCACGAGCAGACCTGCCTTCCCATACAGCGCCCCAGCCTCTCTGGGACGCGCTCGGTTGTAACAGTGACCCTGGCATCCCCCAGGCCCAAGGGGGACTCCATCTGCGACAGCCTCGGAGCTCATCCACCACGCCAGAACCTTGCGGCTTCTGTGGGACAAGGATAGCCTCCTCAACCTGTCCTTTGGCATGAAGAGCCTCTGGCACACAAACCACCGCTGAAGTGGCCGTGTGTGCAGCAGACCCAGGGGCACAGCTTGAGCCCCGGCAGCCAATAGGCCTAAGAGTCTCTGACATTGCAGAGCAGTCACAGTGCGCCGAGCTAAGCAGCTCATTATGCACTCTCTGATGGCGGACACCCGCTTGGGAGTGAGAGCAGGCCCTCATCGTGGTCGGAGTTCAGAACAATCCCCAAATACTCCGTCGATTTGCTTGGCACAAGTCGGCTTTTCTCCGCATTGAGGTGAAGACCAAGAGAGGTCAAATGGGCCAGAACCACTGCAGTGTGTTCTCGAGCCATGCCCAGAGATGGAGCGCATACCAACCAATCGTCGAGATAATTCAGTACTCGAATGCCTCTTCTCCGGAGAGGAGACAGTGCAGCGTCGATGCACTTTGTGAAGGTCCGAGGCGACAGGGACAGGCCAAACGGCAGCACGTTGTACTCGTAGGCTACACCTTGGAAGGCGAACCGTAGGTAGGGACGGTGACCCGGATGTACGGGCACGTGAAAATAGGCGTCGCGTAAGTCCACTGTTGTGAACCAGTCGCCTGCTCGAATGGCCTGAAACAAGGCTTTCAGTTTGAGCATCCTGAATGGGAGAACCTTGAGGTATTTGTTCAACCGCCTCAGGTCGAGAATGGGGCGGAAACCACCGGTGCGCTTTGGGACAAGGAAGTATGGGGAGTAGAACCCCTGACTTTCCTCCCCTGGGTTCAGAGGGCGTATAGCCTTTTTGGAGATCAAGGCAGAGATTTCGCTGGAGAGTACTGCTGAGAGAGACTCGTTCCCCACCTTTGTCATCAAAATGCCTCGAAAACGTGGAGCGCGGAGTTTGAACTGCAGGCGGTAGCCGCACTCCAGGGTCTGCAACACCCATGGGCATGAGGTGCACTGGCGCCAAGCACTGAGATGGGTGCTGGAAAAACTTGACGCCAGCCGAAGAGCACAGTCAGGAACGCTGAGCAGACTTGGGCGGACCCCGGGGAACGCGCTCCCGTGAGCGAGCACGAACCCGTTGCCGGCCCATCCGGGGGACAAAAGCACGTCTACCACCCCGAGAATCTTGAGAGGAACCCTGACCCCCTGACAGAGGTCGCTGGGGGGCTGCACGTCTCTCCGGGGCCATCCGAGGACCCGACCTCAAGAGCCCCTGATGGCGCATGGACTGACTGCGCATTCGCACTTTCTGTGCTTCATCCAGAGCTGCTTCCGCTGCCGAGCCAAACACCTGACCAGGTGAAATGCTGGCAGCCATAACAGCTGCATGTTCCGCCTCCGACAAAGCCGTCTGACTCAACCAAATGTGGCGCCTAGCCATGGTAAGATGGGCCAAAGAGTTACCAAGAACCCTGGCTTGTGCACTTGCCCCCTGAATTGCAGTATCCACGATGCTAGTCATTTCAGGCAGAAGGTCGGACGGGTGTTTGGAATCCAGATCCCGTATTAGACCCTCCAAATACACAAGCAGAAGAGCATTGGTGTTTGCCAGTCTAGCAGCCATGGCAGCAGACTGAAAGGCTTTTACCACATAACCATCCGTGGTCCTGCACTTCTTATTGGGGTGGCGAGCGATCCGCCCGGCGGGGCGCCCGCCAAAAGTGCGAACGATGCCCCAACCTGTAGGGTGCCATCCAGCCCATGCCCAGCGGCACCGTGGAAGCACACTTAGTGCTGGCGGGGCAAAGCTGCTCTCGGCTGTGCCCATGACTCTTGGAGACGGGAGACAAAGTCAGGATACACAGGCAAAATGACACGACCCTGGTGGCCCGGGCCCTGATCCAGTGCGGAGGCCCTAGGAGGAGACGGGGGGGCAGGAAGACCCGCCGCGGCAGCCGCTCGCGTAAGCAGGGCCTTGACGGAGAAGTCACCTGCCTCAGACGGGGGCCCTTCACCGGCAGCATCATCCAACAGGACCTCTTGCCCCTCCTCGAAGCCATCCAACAAGGCAGAGGAGCCGCAGCTAGAGCTGTCGGTCTTATCCAAATTGCCTGAAGCAGCCAATGAGACAGTATCAGGGTGGGAGAACACACGTGGAGGGGCCCGATTCACCAGCAAACGTTGTTGAGCAGCAGCCATGGTATCCATGGTCTTACGCATTGCCTCCAACTGTGTTTGGAGATGGTCCACCCTGGGGTCATAGACCTGGTCCAACGTCCGTTTTCCACCAGACTTCCGCACAGCTTTACGGGGAGGAGCCGACTCCGGGTCCTGACCAGGTGGCAGGGTATCCCCAGGAACACAATCCATGTGGTCACTATCCCCTCCGGAAGCCGTCTTGACGTAGGAGATCCACACAAGAGGAGAACTACAAATAAAATAAATTCTCCTGCAGTGAACCCAAAGAACAGAATAAATCAGTCACTGAACAACAAGTCAGGACAATACAATAAAGCAAATACAAGCACCAAGGAGAGCCAACCTCAGTAAAGTGTTGCAAAACCTCTCCACGCCAGGAGGCGGCGACAGCGCGCGCTTAACGGCACTACAAGCAGAGCAATGTTAGCACAACAATGTATCAAGCTGCTCTGCAAAAAGTTTGGCAATAGGCAATCCAGAGCGAAAAACACTCACCAAACTGTAGTACAACACTCACGGAACGCGAGAGGGGTGCTAGGAAAACAGCAGCCCAAATCAGCGATGATCCGTGACGAAACAACGGCGAAAAACTCGAGCCGACCGGCACAAGCTCTCAACGACCAGGAGGAAGAAAGAGGGTGAGTGTGTGCACGCGCTCCATTCATATACTGTGTAGCGCGCACCCACAGGTGTGTTTAATTTGGCATAATGCTCCTGACCCGAGGGGGTTGTAGTCACATGGTTACAGGTTCACTGAAATGAAATAGAACTAAATGTCTTCCCCCAAAACCCAATAATGTCAGATCACTTCCTAATTACCTTTCAGTTTATTCTTAAGGACTATCCAGCTCCTCAGACTAAAACTATAATGAAAAGGACAATATCTGAAAAATCTATTTTAAAGTTCAGAGAAATAATAGAACCAATATTTAATATTACGTCATGTGATCCTGTCGTTAACAGCGCCAGTCCCAGTGCTATTGATAACTCTGTTGACTCAATGGTCAACTCTCTAAAAGCTGCTCTTGATGTTGCAGCTCCACTTAAACAGAAAGTAATCAGGCCAAAACGAGCCTCCCCCTGGTACAATGAAGAACTACGTTCTCACAAACAAAGGGTAAGAAAACTAGAGAGATCCTTACGCCGCTCCCACACAGAAGAATCCCTAAAAGAATGGAAACTTGCCTTCTGTCTTATAAGCAGGCTCTGCGTAAGGCTCAAACCAGATATTATTCAAATTTAATAGAAGTAAATAAAAATAACTCTAGATTTCTCTTCAGCACTGTAGCCAGGCTGACAAACTGTCACAGCGCAGTAGAACCTTCAATACCAGTTACTCTAAGCTGCAATGACTTTCTTCTATTCTTTAGCAGCAAAATCACAACTATTAGAGATAAACTAAATGCAATGACTCCCACTATTAGTACCGAGCAAGCCCAGACTGCAAAGCTAGTGTCCCATACAAATCCTTCAGTAATACTAGATAGGTTCACTGCTGTTGATCAGGCAGAGATAACTTCAGTCATTATGTCCTCCAAAACATCAACTTGTATTTTAGACCCAATCCCAAGTAGACTCCTCAAAGAAATTCTCCCCCTAATTATAAATCCCATTCTTAATATAATAAATACTTCACTAGAAAGCGGTTATGTCCCTCAGTCCTTCAAATATGCAGTGATTAAACCACTTTTGAAAAAGCCTAATCTAGACCCCGACATACTGGCAAACTATAGACCTATCTCTAATCTGCCCTTTGTCTCTAAAATCCTTGAAAAGAATTGTGATTAAACAGCTTTGTCGCCACCTGCAGGACAATAATTTATTTGAAGTTTTCAGTCAGGGTTCCGTGCGTACCACAGCACTGAAACTGCACTAGTTAAAGTCACAAATGATCTGTTATTAGCTGCTGATGATGGACAGGTCTCAATCCTGGTTCTGTTGGACCTCAGCGCGGCGTTTGATACCATCGACCACAACATTCTACTGCAGAGGTTAGAATGTGATATAGGTGTCAGTGTAACCGCCATAAGATGTTTTAAATCCTATATATATTATATGTACAAGTTTGTTAATGTAAACAATAGATCTTCCCCATGTTCTAAAGTAACCTACGATTGTGCCGCAGGGTTCAGTACTCGGTCCAGTTCTGTTCACACTTTATATGCTGCCCTTAGGTATGATCATCAGAAAGCATGGCATTAACTTCCACTGCTATGCAGATGACACTCAGCTTTATTTATCAATGAAACCTGATCAGACCCATCAAGTAGACAGACTTAGTGCCTGCGTGAAAGACATAAAAACTTGGATGACTCTTAATTATCTGCTCCTTAACCCTGAAAAAACCGAGGTCATTCTGCTGGGCCCTAAGCACCTGCGAGACTCTTTATCTGACCAGATAGTTTCTCTGGACAATATCACTGTAGCCCCCAGCTCTACTGTAAGAAACCTTGGGGTCCTATTTGACCAAGATCTCTCGTTCAAAGCACATATAAATCAAGCCTGTAAAACAGCCTACTTTCATTTGCGTAACATAACCAAAATTAGAAAAATCCTGCCCAGAGATGATGCCGAAAAACTCATCCATGCATTTGTCACATCCAGATTAGACTATTGTAACGCCCTGCTTATAGCGTGTCCTAAAAGCTCTATAAGAAGCTTTCAACTGGTTCAAAATGCAGCAGCAAGATTATTAACAGGTACTAGAAAAAGAGATCATATTTCACCAGTGTTAGAGTCTCTTCACTGGCTTCCTGTTGAGTTTAGAATCAAATTTAAAATCCTCCTCCTGACTTATAACGCTTTAAACAATATGGCCCCATCCTACCTCAAAGATGCAATAGTAGCGTACCATCCAAACAGAGCTCTTCGTTCTCAAAATGCTGGACTATTGTTAGTCCCCAGAGTCTCTAAAAGCACAGTAGGAGGTCGAGCATTTAGCTACCAAGCTCCTGTGTTATGGAACCAGCTCCCTGTTCATGTAAAAGAGGCCGACACAGTCTCTACATTTAAGACCAGGCTCAAAACGTTCCTCTTTGAAATAGCTTATGGTCAGGCCAGTTAGGAACAGAAATAAAAACCTACAGTTTTAGCTACGCTGCCCTTGGAGCAATTCTGCTGGGGGAAGTATGGCAGCTTTAACACTATCCTCTGGTTCTTCCTACTTTACCTATCAACAATATTTAATATTACTTCAACTGTAGTCTGTTCATTGCTGTTCACATGTTTCTCTTTCTCTCCACTTCCCCCGGGGAGTGGAGACTGTTTCAGGCACTGCGGCGGCTGCTCCAGTGACAACCCCCCCACCCCCATCTGTCTGGAGGATCGATCTCTACACTGGACGATCTATGCGCCACCCGCCTGGAGGAACTCCCTCAACCCTGGATTAGCCACACCTCGTCTGCCTGGACGAACTCCATCTACTTAGATGAACTGTTCCTCATCTCCTGCTGGAGGGATCTCTCTACACTGGTGGACTGCTCCTCGTCCGCCTGGAGGAACTCTTTAAAGCCACCTCCCTCTTGAGTGGTTCTGGCTCCACAGTCCAAGTGGATGCGTCAGTCCTAGTTCATCTGCAGCCTGTCCGTCCGTGGGAGTAGGATCTCTCCTTCACTGTGGTTCTCCTGAGGTTTCTACTTTTTCCCATGGGGTTTTTTGTAGTTTTTCCTCGCCGCGAAGGAGGGTCAAAGGACAGGGGCATTCTGGGACAGTTATCTGAACTGCTTTTACCTGTGGCCCATCGAGGCAACTGTTGTTGTGATTTTGGGCATTATAAAAATAAATTGATTTGATTTGATTTGATTCATTATTTTTCTGTTTTTACTTTTTTCTCCTTACTTTTTCAGAATTTTGTAATTTAAATAAATAAATATATAAATAAAAACACACATATTTTAGTTTTAGAACATTTATTGAATACTTATGAAGTAGATCATTCAAACACATATTTACTTACAAATGTTGTCAGGATCAATTGTAAGAACCCACAAATGTCCATCTGCTCCTCAGCACAGTCCTTCACACTTATATTCACTGGAGATCACGTTTTGACTACAGCTTCTGCAGGTTTTCTTTTGGAAGATCTTTCCCCATAACAGAACCTGGCAACATAAAAAATGTAAATTTAGATATTTAGACATTATGCTAGAATTAGTGGGTCTGCCACTCAAACCAAGGATGCTTATGTCGAGAGCGGGATTCAAACCGCCAACCTTTGGAGAAGACGACCGCTCTGCCAGCTGAGCTACTGCCGCTCATCTTTTCTGCTTTGTGACAATGTGACAAATGTAAGCTTTAGCAGCTGGCCAAGGTGTGACGCCTTGTGACTGCAGGCCACACACTGAGCCGTCTAGTGGGGACATGTCCCACGGTACCATGATAATCCTCCTCCACAAATTCAAACATTTGTGTCAGTTGTTCTGTGCGCTTTGCAGAGGATGAGAAGTGACTGAAATTCTTGTTAACTATGCATTTAATGTCTATGTCAAGGATGTCACTGGTTGTGCACAGTTGTGTACAATGTGAGCCACACAGTTAGCCTTGATAATACCAGGATTGTCAGCCTTCAGTTTCTGATAAACTCAATTAAACTTTCCATAATTCACACCGGCGTTCTCAGCTGTGTAAGATGAGATCCTTTCAAGTTGCAGATGTTCTCTTTGAGTTTGCTAGTTACTTGAAGGTGAATAGACGCTGCTGTCTCCTCACTGTGCTCATAGAAGACAATGCTTTTTAATCCAACCTCTGGTGTCCAGTCTCTCACTGCCAAATGTTTAGTGCTGCCATGATTTGAAACATCGGACGCGGCAGAATAATATGGTTTGTGTGAGCACCCGTCACTGGGGCATTGCTGTTGTCAGCGCCTCCATACATTTCTCTACCGACAATGGGGCAAGGACGTTTGTTGCTTGCAGCTTGCGATCTCTGAATCTGAGAAAATGACAGGAGCTAGCTTGCTACTGCAGTCAGTATGACTGTCCGTGTTGCACTGAGTGGTAAACGCTTGAAATTTAAGGTGCTGTTACTTTATCTGTTTCACTGTCATTTTTGTTTTGAAGAGAACATTTTGCAACATTTGTCGTGCCTTTTTCTGATGACCTTCATGTGTGCTGTGCCGTTTCAAGTCATATTCCCCTCCGTGGGTGAGAAGCTAGTTTTGGCCATACCCATGAGTATGTTTCAGTCCATTCCTTATTGTACCTGCAAACTCTCTTTTTCTTTGCCTCGCTGGCCGTTGTCTCCTTGTCACACGGGCACAACATTCGTCTTTGTCCTTCGCTGTCGCTGCTGAGGCTGAAATGTAACCGTGACGCTGTCAGTTGTGCAGGTGGTGGGCGGGAACAAGTTCAGTTGATTGACGTACGTTGCTACCTATCACATGTATGTACACGGACGAAGTTCACTTTTGGCACGGACGTATATGTGTTTAGATTGTCATGTTCTATCATCAATGAAAAAGCGGGACACTGTCTAGAAACGTGGGACAGAAGTCTAAATGACGTGACAGTACAACCAAAGTGGGACAGGTGATCACCTTAATAGCAAAAATAATGACGAAAACTGCTTTAAAGACAGCATTTTTTAAAAGAAAATTTTGTTTAAAGTATTGATATTTTAGAATGAGCATCAGTGCCTTCTCATTACTGAAATATCAATATGCTGGTATTAAAACTGACACCACTGCTTAGAGGAAACAGTCTTCACAATAAGTCTACACTGAGGTTTTTGCCAAGCTGCAGGCACCAAATGCTAATTCTGCATTTTTATGTTAAATTATCACAAGTGTGAGAGAATGACTTCTGCAACAGTAGGAAGGAGTTGTGCTGCATGGCAACTGTATGCAGTGTTTTTGGTTGTTCAAAGAGAAATAAAAGAGTGATTTTGAGTGAATTTGATTGCATATTTCTGGCAGGACAACAGAAAAATTCAATAAAAAAATAAAGACTATTAGAATAGCAACAATTTAAGTGGAATATTAGAATAAATTGTATTATATCAGAAGAAAAAAGATAATAGACAAATGATCAAAGTATTACCTAGCACGTGGTATAATAAAATATATAATATGTGTTTGTTATTTCACAAAGAAAATCATCAGTCTGTCGAGCCTTGCACTCAAGGAGTGACATGGTGGCACTCACACCTCACAGCAAGAAGGTCCTGAGTTTGATGCCCGGGTCTGTCTGTGCAGAGTTTGCTTCCTGTGTCTGAGTTTCCTCCATCAATCCAAAACACTCCCTCCAGCGAAGGTCGTCCTGACAAGATCTGAAAATGGTCCTGGCACCGCACTGAGGCCCCATGGCTCCTGACAGGACGGCCCAGTGGCAGTGAAGGATGGGTCAAATGCAGAGGATGTTCACCTTTAGACTATAACACTTTGTACTCTGCACTGGTCCGAGTGCAAGAGAGACCAGACCAGACTCTCCCTTTTCTGAATTAGAAGTTCTTGTGTTAATAATGCTGTGAGTTATGGTCAAGCATGTTTTCTGATTCGATTCTGTGTTGTGTTTGTGTCCAGTGTCGTCTTCTTTGCCGCGCGCACTGACAGATGAATGAGGCAGGAGGTCATCAGGCCGTTGTCATGAGCAAATGGGTATTGTCCAAACCTCATCAACAAAAGCATGTTGGTATGAACAGATGTTGATTTGAGCTGTGGCAGCTGGCGCTGTGTCAAACAGGGGAAGCTTATCATGTTGTTGTATGTAGTTTATAGTCTTACATACAGTGCACATAAAAGCATGCTAGCCCTGTGTTATACGCCATCTACAAGGTAAGAAATGGTAGTTCTAGGAATCAATGTAAGTGGTGCACGGGCAAAGCTACTGCATTTGTAACATTTTATATTTGGATTTATTTGATATAAAATATTATGCTTGACTTCAAATGGCTCTATCAAAGGCATACTTCATAGTAGACACTTCAACAACTGTGAGAAAGTTAAAGTTCATTGAAATGGTGCTTATTATAATGTAGTTGTGCTTATAATTGTGTAATAGACACAAATGAACCCAAAAGTGCAACTGCAATAAAGACAAACACATTTATTTAAACATTGTGTAACAGTTTACACACTGTGGCATGAAATAAATGCAATACACGGTTTGTGGGGGGGAAATGCTTTCCAACAATACACAGCATGTCTCTGTAGGTTTAATGCTTTTTTTTTTCTCCATTGGAATATCTGGGAAAAGAACCTCAAACCGTCCCTGAACTATTTTAGTAGTCTACTAGTAAGTGCTATATCGAGACATAAATATATATTTTTAACCAAATTAAGGTTACAAATAAAGTGTTTTATTGACTTAATTAAGGAATGATTTATTCTTTTTTGTCTTTGGTATGTGTTTTAAAGTCAGTTTAGTTCAGAACTATTATCATGATCAAAATATTATTTTTATTCTGATTTTTCTGATTTAAGCGCTTTGGGTGCCTATTAGGCGGAAAAGCGCTCTATAAATAAAAATTCTTCTTCTTCTTCTTTTCATATATTTATTATATTTTTACAGTCAACTAGTCATGAGTTAATTGTTGCAGCTCAAACATAAAGACATTATATTTTCTACATCTTTTAGATAAGATTTAGATGTGAAGGAGGGTGTGTTCCAACGACTGAGGGCTCACACTCGCACCTTGGATTCAGGAGGAGCCTGTGGTCCCTCTGGACAAGCTCCAGATTCTCCGGGTGCTCAAGGGTTCATGGGAGTTTGCCACAGATGTGCTTTGTGGATCTGGAGTGTTCAGCTGTGTCCATCGTAGTGTCCTGTGGGGAGTGCTCTGGGAGTACGGGGCCCTTTGCTCAGGGCTGTCCGGGCGTCTGCAGTAATGCAGTCGCTGTGTTGGAAGAAGAAGATTTTCTACATCTTGTCAATATTTTTACTATGCTGATATTGACTGTGAGAGGATTCAAAGGAAATAAATGTTGAAAATAAAAAAGCTGTTCTCTCTTAGATGTTTAAGCACAAATTAGTCGTAACAACTTAGTTGGTGCAGAGCGATCCGGGCAGCGGTCGAAGGCCGGACCAGATCTCCGGACACAGAAACTGGCTCTGGGGACATGGAACGTCACCTCGCTGGGGGGCAAGGAGCCTGAGCTCGTGCGGGAGGTCGAGCGCTACCGACTAGATATAGTCAGCCTCACCTCCACGCACAGCCTGGGCTCTGGAACCCGTCTCCTTGAGAGGGCTGGATGCTTCATTTCTCTGGCGTTGCCCACGGGGAGTGGCGGCGGGCTGGTGTGGGCTCACAGCCCCACAGCTCAACCGTCACGTGTTGGAGTTCACCCTGGTGAGTGAGAGGGTCGCCACCCTCCGCCTTCGGGTGGGGGACAGGTCTCTCACTGTCGTGTTGGCCTAAGGGCCGAACAGCGGTGTAGAGTACCAGGCCTTCTTGGAGTCCCTGGGAGGGGTGCTGAACAGTGCACCACCCGGGGGACTTCAACGCCCACGTGGGCAACGACAGTGACACCTGGAGAGGGGTAATCGGGAGGAATGGCCCCCCTGATCTGAACCCGAGTGGTGTTCAGTTATTGGACTTCTGTGCTAGTCACAGTTTGTCCATAACTACCACCATGTTCAAGCACAAGGGTGTCCATTGCATGTGGCACCAGGACACCCTAGGCCGGAGGTCTATGATCAACTCTGTTATCGTGTCATCTGACCTTCGGCCGCGTGTCTTGGACACTCGGGTGAAGAGAGGGGCGGAGCTGTCGCAGAGACAAAAACTCGGGATTGGGAGGAGTTCGGGGAGACCATGGAGGTGGACTATCGGTTGGCCTCAAAGAAATTCTGGCAAACCGTTCGACGCCTCAGGAGGGGGAAGCAGTGCTTCACCAACACCGTTTATGGTGGAGAGCTGTTGACCTCGACTGGGGATGTGGTCGAACGGTGGAAGGAATACTTTGAGGATCTCCTCAATCCCACTGTCACGTCTTCCGAGGAGGAAGTAGAGACTGAGATCTTGGAGGCGGATCTCATCCACCCCTGGAGCCTTGCCACCAAGGAGCTTGCCAACAACTTCAGTGACTTCAGCCAGGGTGATGGATGAGTTGTCTTAAGTCTCTGGATGTTGTGGGACTGTCTTGGCTGATACGTCTCTGCAACATCGCATGGCGGTCTGGGACGGTACCTCTGGACTGGCAGTCTGGGGTGGTGGTCCCTCTGTATAAGAAGGGGGACCGGAGGGTGTGTTCCAATCACAGGGGCATCACTCTCCTCAGCCTCCCCGGTGAGGTCTATTCCAGGGTACTGGAGAAGAGAATCCAACCGATAGTCGAACCTCGGATTCAGGAGGAGCCTGTGGTTTTCGTCCCAGTCGTGGAACAGTGGACCAGCTCTCTACTCTCCATCAGGTGCCCGAGGGTTCATCGGAGTTTGCCACAGTCCACATGTGCTTTGTGGATCTGGAGAAGGCATTCGACCGTGTGCCCCGGGGCGCCTTGTGGGGAGTGTTCCGGGAGTATGGGGTCCAGGGCCCTTTGCTAAGGGCTGTCCAGTCCCTGTATGACCGGAGCAGAAGCTGTGTTCGCATTGCCAGCAGTAAGTCAGACCTGTTCCCAGTGCATGTTGGACTCCGTCAGGGCTGCCTTTTGTCCCTGGTTCTGTTCATCATTTTTATGGACAGAGTTTCTAGGTGCAGCCAGGGCGTTTGGGAACCACAGGATCTCATCTCTGCTGTTTGCAGATGATGTCGTCCTGATGGCTTCCTCAAACCAGGACCTGCAGCATGCACTGGGACGGTTTGCAGCCGAGTGTGAAGCTGCTGGGATGAGGATCAGCTCCTCCAAATCTGAGGCCACGGTTCTCGACCGGAAAAAGGTGGCACACACACGCACGCACGCACATACATACACACATACACACACACACACACACACACACACACACACACACACACACACACACACACACACACACACACGCATACACACACACATGGCAGATTCTTGTCCCAGTCCAGCAGGACAGTACAAAGTACTGATTGGATGCGAGTTTTAGCACTTAAAGGTCCCATATTCTGCTATTTTCCCCTTTACACAGTCTATTCTAAGGGCTTTGTTGATAAAATTTTGCGTTGTGCAATATCCATAACATAACAGTTTCCAAAAAACACCCATTTCTTGGACTGGCCCCCCTCCTTGCAAAAGCAAACGGCTCACTCTGAGATCTGACCCCCCCGAACAGAGAGCAGGCTGCTCCCCCGCCCAACTCGCGCGCCTCCCCCCGCCCAACCTGTGCCGAAGCCTAGAGCGGAGATAGTGCGCATGCGCCGTGTGCTCCGGTAAACAGCGATACACAAACACGGGAATAAACCTTTTATCCGTCCTGACGGTGCGTCGTGCTGAGTCCTACGTCCTGGATCTGACCTGGAGTTTGACGTGCTCCAGTACCTCAACGACGGACGTTGCCGTTTGGTAAATAACATGCTAACTCTTCGATCTGTCGTATCCATCGTGTAATTACTGTGTAGCATTAGCATTAGCTGTTTTTATTCTGCGGCTGCGCGCTTCCCGGAGGCATGGCTTAAACACCGCGTCATCCATGGGAAGCCGCGTCATCCATGGGATGAGCCCCCGTCTGCCTGCTCAGCCGAGGGGGACAAAAAAGACAGTTCTCTAGCGAAAGCATGCGGGAATCAATCAAAAAACCACTTTGGGCACACATACGAGGCCCAAATAGCACTGTAGGAAGGTTAAAACCTCTGAAAAGTCCATTTTGCATGTTATGGGACCTTTAAAGTTTACAACCTAAAATTCATAAGAATCATAAGAACAGCTCTTTTACATGGAGCATTTGATTATCAGACATGACGAACTGTGTTACTCTCATTTTAATGCAGTGGACCAAAACAAAAGCACAGGGGGGAGGGAGCATGGTTTGACATCTCTGCTGATGTAAACCAGTGAGTCCACGTCCAAACACACTGATGACTGATCTTGTCCTGTCTGTTTCTTCCTGGTGCATCTGAAGCCTCTCCGTCTGCTCCTGGTGTTAAAGCAGCAGGACCACACCACACACACTTCTACACATGTTTGTTGCATGTTCCGACAGTAATGGTCCAGTGGTCACTGTCAGAACCATGTAGTGCCATGTAGTGGAATATTCCAGGTAAAGCAATTACCTCCACTGATAATCAGGTGTGACAGTGCATATTTAATGAAACTGTAGTTTCAGTTCATATTTTTTTAGTAAAATAAAGCTAGTTTCAGTAGAAAATACAGATATTGGGTTGAGGGTAGACTGACAGGCCATAATTAGCTTAGTTCCATCACATCTTTAAACAAACATGTTACTGCTAAACCCATAACTATATTGGTTGAAATATCTCTGCTGCTCCAACATACTGTTTTAGCTACAGGGAGCAGTGTGTCTTTGAAAGCAAAACTAACTGATTGTGCACAAGTAGACACCATCACCACAGCATTATAACACTTCACAACACTTAAGCATGAAAAACAACCATGTTAAGGTCACAGCTACATTGTTAAACTCATCAACAGCACTACCTGTAGAGGACGATGGATGGACCTTTGAAGTGCAAAGGTCAAAGGGCCAACGACACAAAGGAAGTGCTTTTTATTGATTGGCAGTTACTGCATGAAGCCAAAGAAACCGATTGCGTGAAGTGGCAAGGTTGTACTGCTAGAAAATCATTAACCTCTTACCAACTTGTCACTGTCTAACCTCCAGTTTGAAACAGTGTTTGTGCAGTGCTGGTGCTGCTGTATATATATATATATATATATATATATATATATATATATATATATATATATATATATATATATATATATAAAAGGAGGGTCTCATACATATATATATATAAAATTCCCTGCTCACCCTCCGCGGGTGGTCACATCCATCTCTGAGCTCGGGTCCTCTACCAGAGGCCAGGGAGCTTGAGGGTTCGGCGCAGTATCTTAGCTGTTCCTAGCACTGCACTCTTCTGGACTGAGATGTCTGATGTTCCTCCAGGGATCTGCTGTAGCCACTCCTCCAGTTTGGGGGTCACTGCCCCAAGTGCTCCGATCACCACGGGCACCACCTTGGCCTTCACCTTCCAGGCCTTCTCCAGCTCTTCTCTGAGCCCTTGGTATTTCTCCAGTTTCTCATGTTCCTTTCTCCTGATGTTGCCATCACTTGGTATCGCCACATCAACCACAACGGCCTTCCTCTGCTCTTTATCCACCACCACGATGTCTGGTTGGTTTGCCATTACCATTCTGTCAGTCTGTATCTGGAAGTCCCACAGGATCTATATATATATATATATATACCCCGACCTCTTGCTGCTGATGTAAAAAAGATTATTGCGTGCAGTGTCTCAGGCTTGAATGCCAATCAGACAGTCACAAACTCACAAACTCAGAGCTATCTTATCTTGCGTGCACAGCGTAGTGGCTTAGTAGTAGTTTTGCATCCTCTTTGGTAAACACATACATTATTCTCATTCATGTAATACATGTTGTGATGTAGCTCAATTGTCCCTGTGTTCAATTCAATTGTGGTTCTGGTGCCTAAACTCAGAGTCAAACATGTCTTTCATTAGAGTTTGTGCAGTTTGGTGACCTTCCAGAGGTGCCTCCAAACGTCCACTGCCTGCACTTACTGTGCTGTGATATTCTGTGCATCACAAACACTGCTAGCTACCGTTAACTTCAACTAACTGTCTGTATTCTTTTGTAATCTCTATGATTTTGTTGTAATAATGGAATTCAGCTCCACAGTGTTGAACCATTAAAGTGTTTCGTAAATGTAATATAATAATCGTTGTGTGTCAGAGACTATAACTACATACCAGAAAAAGCATATCATGTCTTCTTTTAATGTATATGTGATACCCAATGTATGTGATATTAAAATGTATGAAAGTCAGATCAAGTGCTGCTTAACAGCGGGCACTCTCTGAATAATTGAAATAAGATAAGAGATCCTTTATTTGTCCCACAATGGGACAAATGAACATGAGAGACTGAGTGTGCAGTAGAGTGCTTTATCCTGGGCAGTGAAGGCTCAGAGATGTAAGCTCTCTGGAGCCACTTAACAGAAACAATCATGGATAAAGATAGATGAGTGGAATGTTTGTGGTCAGAAGTCATTCAATCTGAAAATATCCATTTCCACTTAAAAGTGAATATAGTCCGTATATAGGGTGTACTTGTTATTCATTCAAATTCTTGTGCCTGACTTAAGTGGTGTGCTGAGCGCTAAGCCGCGCACAGAGCCGCAGGTACAGGTTGAGTCTGCACACACAGAGCCTTTGTGAGAGCAGCAGCCATGCCGTAGGAGGACGCGCTCTCACCGGAGCTGTGATGTGTGATAACATTATACGCCTCAACACATCTCTGCGGCTGGAGGGGAAACAAAGCCACTCCATAGACTCCAATAGACAAGCTGTTTGTGCTGGAGAAGAGCAGAGACAGCAGCAGAGAGCTGCCCATGGCCTCGTGCCTCTGCAGAGCTGCTCATGAGGACCCAGGGGGCGCTGTGACTCAGGGACACGTGCTATAAAAGGGAGTTGTCAGGCATGAGAAGAACTGCATACCTGCGCATCACTTAAGCCCATCAAAGTGTGCTCACTCGGTAGAAGCTGTGAAATTTGAAAGTCAACATAATTCCAAAACCTATATTCCTCGTTCATTGAAAATGACTGTACATATGGAAGGAGAGAAAAGAAGGGTAGTTATTGCAGGAGCTGTGTGTCAATAAGAGAGCCCAGTAGAGCAGACGTCAAGAAGCTGCAGGGTTCTTAGTGTCTGTTATCAACCGTCCTGTGACAAGGCTTAAGCCAGGGGCCTACAAACTCTTGAGCTATTTTTACTAAAACAAAACAACCGCAAGCTGCTCATGTTCCAAAACATTTATTTTAGATCTTATTTTGCATGAAGGAAATGCATTTTCCATTGGCTGAGCATTTATCTCAACATTAGATATATTTGGTGTCCATAAATCATGCACTGTCTGGACAACAACAAAAAAAGTTGCCACCTGGATTCAACTAAGCAAATAGATATGAGGCTCCTGTTGGATAATTGCTGAAGGTGCAACACAATACTTAAACCCAACTCATGCAATGAGTGGCTTCTCATTTCAAATCTCAAGACAAATCCTGTGGTCGTGGAAAAGATGTCAGTGTGATTGAGAAGGTCAAATCATTGACATCAAACTCGGTAAACATCTAAGGAGAAACTTCTCAAATTGGCATTGGCTCACGCCAGATTGACATGTCCATCACTCTGAATTGAGTTCTACATAAGTTTCAATTTGGACAGTCACAGAAAATCGTAAGAAAAATGCATAATGTCATAATGAACATTTGAAGCTGATTGGTCGTAGCGTCACAACAGCGGAACAAGCCGAGAGACAAAAGCACAGACTTCTTCCTCATCCTCACATGTTCAAAGCCCTACAATATGCACATTTTCTAAAACAGAATAGTCCATAAATCTGCTAAAATAGGCTGAAGTACGTGTGCCGGCGCCGTAATGTTTGTTTAGGTTTGTCTATTTGACTTCCGCCCAAACCACAATGCTAGATGGTCATGGTCACATATTTATATAGTGCTTTTCCACCTTCGAGGCACTCAAAGCGCTTTACATCAAGGAACCATTCACTCACACATTCACACACCAGTGTACGCAGACACTGGGGGCAAAGCGGGTTAAGTGTCTTGCCCAAGGAAACAACGGCAATATTCACCTGCGGGAGCAGGTGGATCTGACCTCTCAACCAAGGATGTTTATGTCGGGAGCGGGATTTGAACCGCTGACCTTCAGATCAGAAGACAATCTCTCTGCCGACTGAGTTACTGCCGCTCTTCTCTGATTGGTCCGACACACAGCACCCGTGGAGCCCCGACAGTGGTCCATGGATTGCCAAGAGTCTGTGAACTCACAAATATCACAAGAATTCATGTAGAGGGTTCGGTTACATAGTTATGCACACCCAGAAGCTCACAGTATTTGGCAACCTTTAAAGCACTACCTGCACATGGGGTACTCTCACACATCTTTGAGACAGAGAGAAAGTGCTCTAAACTCTGTTTTTCACCCGCTGAACATACAACGAGAGTTTAGCGTTGAATGCTCTGACAGCACAAGTCATATCAGACTGTTTTTTCCTTGCTTTGTAACTGTATGTTTAGTCAGAAAAACAGGATCAAGAAGTCCCTCTGCATCAGTTAATAGAGTGGTATCATCCCAATAACTATCTTACCGCTTAACCGCCTCACGTCCACGTAAAGGAGGAGATTCCTAATAGAGGTGATGGTCTTAACAACAGGTCCCATAACACGGATCCAGAACTTAAGAGCATATAGTTTGCTGATGTATAATGCAATAATCGATCAAAAGCTTGAGAAAGTCCAGGTCCGCTTTTCAGTGTGACTTTGTACGTACAGTGGCCCACCCTTATCCTGAGCTTATTACAGTGGCCCACCCTCATCCTGAGCTCCTTACAGTGGCCCACCCTTATCCTGAGCTCCTTACAGTGGCCCACCCTCATCCTGAGCTCCTTACAGTGGCCCACCCTCATCCTGAGCTCCTTACAGTGGCCCACCCTTATCCTGAGCTTCATACAGTGGCCCACCCTTATCCTGAGCTTATTACAGTGGCCCACCCTCATCCTGAGCTCCTTACAGTGGCCCACCCTTATCCTGAGCTTCATACAGTGGCCCACCCTCATCCTGAGCTCCTTACAGTGGCCCACCCTTATCCTGAGCTCCTTACAGAGGCCCACCCTCATCCTGAGCTCCTTACAGTGGCCCACCCTTATCCTGAGCTTCATACAGTGGCCCACCCTTATCCTGAGCTTATTACAGTGGCCCACCCTCATCCTGAGCTCCTTACAGTGGCCCACCCTTATCCTGAGCTTCATACAGTGGCCCACCCTCATCCTGAGCTCCTTACAGTGGCCCACCCTTATCCTGAGCTTCTTACAGTGGCCCACCCTCATCCTGAGCTCCTTACAGTGGCCCACCCTTATCCTGAGCTTCATACAGTGGCCCACCCTCATCCTGAGCTCCTTACAGTGGCCCACCCTTATCCTGAGCTTCTTACAGTGGCCCACCCTCATCCTGAGCTCCTTACAGTGGCCCACCCTTATCCTGAGCTCCTTACAGTGGCCCACCCTCATCCTGAGCTCCTTACAGTGGCCCACCCTCATCCTGAGCTCCTTACAGTGGCCCACCCTCATCGTGAGCTCCTTACAGAGGCCCACCCTCATCCTGAGCTCCTTACAGTGGCCCACCCTCATCCTGAGCTCCTTACAGAGGCCCACCCTCATCCTGAGCTCCTTACAGTGGCCCACCCTCATCGTGAGCTCCTTACAGAGGCCCACCCTCATCCTGAGCTCCTTACAGAGGCCCACCCTCATCCTGAGCTCCTTACAGTGGCCCACCCTCATCGTGAGCTCCTTACAGAGGCCCACCCTCATCCTGAGCTCCTTACAGAGGCCCACCCTCATCCTGAGCTCCTTACAGAGGCCCACCCTCATCCTGAGCTCCTTACAGTGGCCCACCCTCATCCTGAGCTCCTTACAGAGGCCCACCCTCATCCTGAGCTCCTTACAGTGGCCCACCCTCATCCTGAGCTCCTTACAGAGGCCCACCCTCATCGTGAGCTCCTTACAGAGGCCCACCCTCATCCTGAGCTCCTTACAGAGGCCCACCCTCATCCTGAGCTCCTTACAGTGGCCCACCCTCATCCTGAGCTCCTTACAGAGGCCCACCCTCATCCTGAGCTCCTTACAGTGGCCCACCCTCATCCTGAGCTCCTTACAGTTGTTAAGTTCTACATATGAAATCACCAGTTTGTTTATAAAATGTTTCATGTAGCAGTGACTGTCCAGCTTAAAGGACACATTCACCTACAGTGACTTTTTTGAGCTTTAAACCCTGTTCTAACAATGTTCCTCATCAAAAACATATCTAAAGTTGCATTCATGCTGTTGTGTGGAATGTTTATTACAAAATCCTCCCCCCTCTGAGCGTCAAACACACTTCCTGCTGAACGTCCGTGATTTTCGGACGTATTTTCAGACTTCATACATCACTTATCAGAGAATGTTCTGCTGTTTTTAGTCCTTAAATCATTGAGCATTTCTGCCTCTAAACACAATACCTGATAACACTGGTAGAGGTGATGTACACACAGTGGGACTGGGCTAAAATACAGAGGCAAAGCTGGAGCTGACAGATCTGAAGATGTTGCCTTTCTGATTGGGAAGGACAAATATGTTAGGATTCACATCATGTTCTGGGGTTACCTTTGCAAGACATTTGCTCTCAATCATTACCACACAGGTCCACTGAGCAGGCTTGTGACTTCTGTCACTGTGATTCAAAGTGGACGGACACTCCCCCTTTTGTCCACCTCCAGAC
This sequence comes from Rhinogobius similis, assembly GCA_019453435.1. Taxonomy (NCBI): domain Eukaryota; kingdom Metazoa; phylum Chordata; class Actinopteri; order Gobiiformes; family Gobiidae; genus Rhinogobius; species Rhinogobius similis. The sequence goes on along the minus strand of CM033637.1, from coordinate 294,066 downwards.
ACCCCTGAGCCTCCCCGACATAAATAATGCACACAGTCTGAAATTTGTTGTGAAATTTTAATTGTGTCCCGGCTGAGTCTGCATTAGCTGGGTGTGTTGTGTCCGTGTGTGTGTGTGCGTGTGTGTGCGTGTGTGCAGGGTTAAGTGCTTCCTGCCTGGGGCCTCACAGTTGATTGTGTGGGGCCAGTATTTATCACATTGTGGGGACTGAAATGTATACACAGCTATTTCACTTTAACAAGACAAACCAAAGTGAGGAGGTAAATCCTTCAACATGGTTTGAAGGATATTCTGCTGACTAACAAATTAAAGGTGCCCTGTAGAACATTTTTACAAGAGACCTGCTTGTCTCCATGGAGATGTTATTGCTTTGCCTGAAACGTGAGAATGTATATGCGTGCCAAATATCGGCAGTTTCCCCCACCTTGTGGGTATTGGCCATTATCTGTGAAATACTGATAACATATCAACACCACTATATCACCCAAGCCTGGATCAGTCTTCAGGAAGTCCATGTAATGTCCCTAAAAAACATAGAAACCCAACGTGTGTGTGTGTGTGTGTGTGTGTGTGTGTGCGTGTGCGTTTGTGTGTGTGTGCGTGTGCGTTTGTGTGTGTGTGCGTTTGTGTGTGTCTGTATGTGTGTGTGTGTGTGTGTGTGCGTGTCTGTGTGTGTGTGTGTGTGTGCGTGTGTGTGTGTGTGTGTGTGTGTGTGTGCGTGCGTGTGTGTGCGTGCGTGTGCGTGTGTGTGTGTGTGTGTGTGTGTGTGTGTGTGCGTACGTGTCTGTGTGTGCGTTCGTGCGTTCGTGTGTGTGTGCGTGTGTGTGTCTGTGTGTGTGTGTCTCTGTGTGTGTGTGTGTGTGTGTGTGTGTGTGTGTGTGTGTGTGTGCGTGCGTGTGTGTGCGTGCGTGCGTGCGTGTGTGTGCGTGCGTGTGTGTGCGTGTGTGTGCGTGCGTGTGTGTGTGTGTGTGCGCAGAGGAGGAGGAGAGGGGGAGAGTTTGGGCAGTAATGTGCACTCTCAGCCCCCAGTGAGCCTCTGTCTCTGCAGCTGCTCCAGACCACATCAGTATCGATCCCAGGCTCCACTAAGAAAAAGTGGTTCAATCATGAGCTATTAGTGAAGGTTTGTGAGGTCTGTGAGGTCTGTGAGGCCTTATGCAGGTATCAGTCATGCACACTGACACATGACACATGCACAACGCGGCACCACTTACACAATCTGAGCTCACACAAAATATCAAGAACTCTAGATCTGTGTCATTAATTATCAAATTAAAAAACTGCTGTATTACATGTTTGTGGAAAAAAATGTTTTACTAACATTGTTCTGCAAAAATGCCAATCCAGGACTGAACCTCACCAAAGGCCTGCTCTGGTCCGCAGACCTTTAGTTGACAAGCCCTCATATACTTAAAGGGTTGATATCATAATTTCTGTTTTGGTAACAATAAATTAATCAGGACCGTAATAGGAGCATCAGAATTCTAGTGTAAATAAAAATTTGCTGACTAAGAAACTTTTTCACAAATGACAAGAAAAACTAAATGACAGAAAGGAAAATAACATGTGCCGCATGCTCTCTCAGAGGCCTATCTTGGCAAGTTTCCCAAGTCTAGGGGAGGTTTATTTCTTGGCTCTTCCATCAGTCTAATGGATCATTACAGCCATTTCAACTACAGATTCTAGACTCTCCTCGAGCTTGCTGTGTGTTTTTTTAAACATTTGCTAAAAGCTCAAGTGTCTTTCTCTTCATCTTCATTACTGGCTGCTCTTGTGATGGTTCTGAGGCAGCAGGGTTGTCTTCCTCATTTACTATAGCCTTATGTTCAGCTTTAAACAAACCTTCCAATGCTCTGGATTGTAGCGATGTTTGAACCGAGGGTCAAGTGTGGAAGCCAGACCTAGCAGCTCATCCACACAATCTTCTGCATGTTTTGTGTTCGGGTGGTCTCCTGGACAAGTTTCCATGATTGTTGGTAAAATTTGTACCATCAGCATTCACTTCCATGACCCGCTCTGGTCTCTGCTCGGTACTCGCTCTGGTCCTTGCTCTGGTCCTCGCTCCGGTCTCTGCTCTGGTCCTTGCTCTAGTCCTTGCTCTGGTCCTCAGTCTGGTCCTCGCTTTGGTCCTCAGTCTGGTCCTTGGTCTGGTCCTTGTTATGGTCCTCGCTCTGGTCCTTGCTCTGGTCTTTGCTTTGGTCCTCGGTCTGGTCCTCGCTCTGGTCCTTGCTCTGGTCCTGGCTCTGTTTCTCGCTCTGGTCCTGGCTCTGGTCCTGGCTCTGTTTCTCGCTCTGGTCCTGGCTCTGGTCCTGGCTCTGGTCTCTGCTCTGATCCTCGCTCTGGTCCTTGTTCTGGTCCTTGTTCTGGTCCTCGCTCTGGTCCTGGCTCTGGTCCTGGCTCTGGTCTCTGCTCTGATCCTCGCTCTGGTCTCTGCTCCGGTCCTGGCTCTGGTCCTCGCTCTGGTTCTCGCTCTGGTCCTCGCTCTGGTCTCTACTCTGGTCCTGGCTCTGGTCCTTGCTCTGGTCTCTGCTCTGGTCTTCGCTCTGTTTCTCGCTCTGGTCCTGGCTCTGGTCCTGGCTCTGGTCTTTGCTCTGGTCCTCGCTCTGGTCCTTGCTCTGGTCTCTGCTCTGGTCCTTGCTCTGGTCCTCACTTTGATCCTTGCTCTGGTCTCTGCTCTGGTCCTTGTTCTGGTCTCTGCTCTGGTTCTTGCTCTGGTCCTCACTCTGTTTTCTGCTCCTGTCTCTGCTCTGGTCCTCACTCTGGTCCTCGCTCTGGTCTCTGCTCTGGTCCTTGCTCTGGTCTCTGCTCTGGTCCTCGCTCTGTTCCTCTGTCTGGTCCTGGCTCTGGTCTCTGCTCTGGTCCTGGCTCTGGTCTCCACTCTGATACTTGATCTGGTCCTTGTTCTCTCTCTGGTCCTGGCTTTGGTCCTGGCTCTGGTCTCTGCTCCGGTCCTCGCTCTGGTCTCTACTCTGATCCTTGCTCTGGTCCTCTCTCTGGTCCTGGCTCTGGTCCTCGCTCTGGTCTCTGCTCTGGTCTTGGCTCTGGTCTCTGCTCTGGTCCTGGCTCTGGTCTCTGCTCTGGTCTCTGCTCTGGTCCTCGCTTTGGTCCTTGCTCTGGTCTCTGCTCTGGTCTCTGCTCTGGTCTCTGCTCTGGTCCTCACTCTGGTCCTGGCTCTGGTCCTCACTCTGGTCCTCGCTCTGGTCCTCGCTCTGGTCTCTGCTCTGGTCCTCGCTCTGGTCCTCGCTCTGGTCTCTGCTCTGGTCCTCACTCTGGTCCTCGCTCTGGTCTCTGCTCTGGTCCTCGCTCTGGTCCTTGCTCTGGTCTCTGCTCTGGTCTCTGCTCTGGTCTCTGCTCTGGTCTCTGCTCTGGTCCTGGCTCTGGTCCTCACTCTGGTCCTCGCTCTGGTCCTCGCTCTGGTCTCTGCTCTGGTCCTGGCTCTGGTCCTTGCTCTGGTCCTCGCTCTGGTCTCTGCTCTGGTCTCTGCTCTGGTCTCTGCTCTGGTCCTGGCTCTGGTCCTCACTCTGGTCCTCGCTCTGGTTCTCGCTCTGGTCTCTGCTCTGGTCCTCGCTTTGGTCTCTGCTCTGGTCCTTGCTCTGGTCCTGGTTCTGGTCCTGGCTCTGGTCCTGGCTCTGGTCCTGGCTCTGGTCTCTGCTCCGGTCCTCGCTCTGTTTCTCGCTCTGGTCCTGGCTCTGGTCTCTGCTCTGATCCTCGCTCTGGTCTCTGCTCCGGTCCTCGCTCTGGTCCTCGCGCTGGTCCTCGCTCTGTTTCTCGCTCTGGTCCTGGCTCTGGTCTCTGCTCTGGTCTCTGCTCTGGTCCTGGCTCTGGTCCTTGCTCTGGTCTCTGCTCTGGTCTTCGCTCTGTTTCTCGCTCTGGTCCTGGCTCTGGTCCTGGCTCTGGTCTTTGCTCTGGTCCTCGCTCTGGTCCTTGCTCTGGTCTCTGCTCTGGTCCTTGCTCTGGTCCTCACTTTGATCCTCGCTCTGGTCTCTGCTCTGGTCCTTGTTCTGGTCTCTGCTCTGGTTCTTGCTCTGGTCCTCACTCTGTTTTCTGCTCCTGTCTCTGCTCTGGTCCTCGCTCTGTTCCTCGCTCTGGTCTCTACTCTGGTTCTTTCTCTTGTCCTGGCTCTGGTCATCGCTCTGGTCTCTGCTCTGGTCCTCGCTCTGGTCCTCACTCTGGTCCTCGCTCTGGTCTCTGCTCTGGTCTCTGCTCTGGTCCTCGCTCTGTTCCTCTGTCTGGTCCTGGCTCTGGTCTCTGCTCTGGTCCTGGCTCTGGTCTCCACTCTGATACTTGATCTGGTCCTTGTTCTCTCTCTGGTCCTGGCTTTGGTCCTGGCTCTGGTCTCTGCTCCGGTCCTCGCTCTGGTCTCTACTCTGATCCTTGCTCTGGTCCTCTCTCTGGTCCTGGCTCTGGTCCTCGCTCTGGTCTCTGCTCTGGTCTTGGCTCTGGTCTCTGCTCTGGTCCTGGCTCTGGTCTCTGCTCTGGTCTCTGCTCTGGTCCTCGCTTTGGTCCTTGCTCTGGTCTCTGCTCTGGTCTTGGCTCTGGTCTCTGTTCTGGTCCTGGCTCTGGTCTCTGCTCCGGTCCTCGCTCTGATCTTTGCTCTGGTCCTCGCTCTGGTCTGGCCTCTGGTCCTTGCTCTGGTCCTTGCTCTGATCCTCGCTCTGGTCTCTGCTCTGGTCTCTGCTCTGGTCCTCACTCTGGTCCTGGCTCTGGTCCTCACTCTGGTCCTCGCTCTGGTCCTCGCTCTGGTCTCTGCTCTGGTCCTTGCTCTGGTCCTCGCTCTGGTCTCTGCTCTGGTCCTCACTCTGGTCCTTGCTCTGGTCTCTGCTCTGGTCTCTGCTCTGGTCTCTGCTCTGGTCTCTGCTCTGGTCCTGGCTCTGGTCCTCACTCTGGTCCTCGCTCTGGTCCTCGCTCTGGTCTCTGCTCTGGTCCTGGCTCTGGTCCTTGCTCTGGTCCTCGCTCTGGTCTCTGCTCTGGTCTCTGCTCTGGTCTCTGCTCTGGTCCTGGCTCTGGTCCTCACTCTGGTCCTCGCTCTGGTCCTCGCTCTGGTCTCTGCTCTGGTCCTGGCTCTGGTCTCTGCTCCGGTCCTCGCTCTGATCTTTGCTCTGGTCCTCGCTCTGGTCTGGCCTCTGGTCCTTGCTCTGGTCCTTGCTCTGATCCTCGCTCTGGTCCTCGCTCTGGTCTCTGCTCTGGTCCTTGCTCTGGTCCTCGCTCTGGTCTGGCCTCTGGTCCTTGCTCTGGTCCTTGCTCTGATCCTCGCTCTGGTCCTCGCTCTGGTCTCTGCTCTGGTCATGGCTCTGGTCCTCACTCTGTTCCTTGCTCTGGTCCTCGCTCTGGTCTGGCCTCTGGTCCTCGCTCTGGTCTGGCCTCTGGTCCTCGCTCTGGTCCTCGCTCTGGTCCTCACTCTGGTCTCTGCTCTGGTCTCTGCTCTGGTCCTTGCTCTGGTCCTTGCTCTGGTCTGGCCTCTGTTCCTCGCTCTGGTCTCTGCTCTGGTCTCTGCTCTGGTCCTGGCTCTGGTCCTCACTCTGGTCCTCGCTCTGGTCTCTGCTCTGGTCCTCGCTCTGGTCTCTGCTCCGGTCCTCGCTCTGATCTTTGCTCTGGTCCTCGCTCTGGTCCTCGCTCTGGTCCTTGCTCTGATCCTCGCTCTGGTCCTCGCTCTGGTCTCTGCTCTGGTCCTTGCTCTGGTCCTCGCTCTGGTCTGGCCTCTGGTCCTTGCTCTGGTCCTTGCTCTGATCCTCGCTCTGGTCCTCGCTCTGGTCTCTGCTCTGGTCCTGGCTCTGGTCCTTGTTATGGTCCTCGCTCTGGTCCTGGCTCTGGTCCTCGCTCTGGTCTCTGCTCTGGTCCTCACTCTGGTCCTCGCTCTGGTCCTCGCTCTGGTCTCTGCTCTGGTCCTCGCTCTGGTCTCTGCTCCGGTCCTCGCTCTGATCTTTGCTCTGGTCCTCGCTCTGGTCCTCGCTCTGGTCCTTGCTCTGGTCCTTGCTCTGGTCCTTGCTCTGGTCCTTGCTCTGATCCTCGCTCTGGTCCTCGCTCTGGTCTCTGCTCTGGTCCTTGCTCTGGTCCTCGCTCTGGTCCTCGCTCTGGTCTCTGCTCTGGTCCTGGCTCTGGTCCTCACTCCGGTCCTTGCTCTGGTCCTCGCTCTGGTCTGGCCTCTGGTCCTCGCTCTGGTCCTCGCTCTGGTCCTCGCTCTGGTCTCTGCTCTGGTCTCTGCTCTGGTCCTCGCTCTGGTCCTCGCTCTGGTCCTCGCTCTGGTCCTTGCTCTGGTCCTTGCTCTGATCCTCGCTCTGGTCCTCGCTCTGGTCCTCGCTCTGGTCCTTGCTCTGGTCTCTGCTCTGGTCCTCGCTCTGGTCCTCGCTCTGGTCTCTGCTCTGTCCTCGCTCTGGTCTCTTCTCTGTCCTCGCTCTGGTCTCTGCTCTGGTCCTTGCTCTGGTCCTCGCTCTGGTCTCTGCTCTGTCCTCGCTCTGGTCTCTGCTCTGGTCCAGGCTCTGGTCCTGGCTCTGGTCTCTGCTCTGGTCCTCGCTCTGTTTCTCGCTCTGGTCCTCGCTCTGGTCTCTGCTCTGTCCTCGCTCTGGTCTCTGCTCTGTCCTCGCTCTGGTCTCTTCTCTGTCCTCGCTCTGGTCCTCGCTCTGGTCCTCGCTCTGGTCTCTGCTCTGGTCCTCGCTCTGGTCTCTGCTCTGGTCCAGGCTCTGGTCCTGGCTCTGGTCTCTGCTCTGGTCCTCGCTCTGTTTCTCGCTCTGGTCCTGGCTCTGGTCTCTGCTCTGGTCCTCGCTCTGGTCTCTGCTCTGGTCCAGGCTCTGGTCCTGGCTCTGGTCTCTGCTCTGGTCCTCGCTCTGATCTTTGCTCTGGTCCTCGCTCTGGTCTCTGCTCTGGTCCTGGCTCTGGTCTCTGCTCTGGTCCTCGCTCTGATCTTTGCTCTGGTCCTCGCTCTGGTCTCTGCTCTGGTCTTTGCTCTGATCCTCGCTCTGGTCCTCGCTCTGATCTTTGCTCTGGTCCTCGCTCTGGTCTCTGCTCTGGTCCTTGCTCTGGTCCTGGTTCTGGTCCTCGCTCTGGTCCTTGCTCTGGTCCTCACTCTGGTCCTCGCTCTGGTCTCTGCTCTGGTCCTTGCTCTGGTCCTCGCTCTGGTCCTCGCTCTGGTCTCTGCTCTGGTCCAGGCTCTGGTCCTGGCTCTGGTCTCTGCTCTGGTCTCTGCTCTGGTCTCTGCTCTCGTCCTGGCTCTGGTCTCTGCTCTGGTCCTGGCTCTGGTCTCTGCTCTGGTCCTGGCTCTGGTCTCTGCTCTGGTCTCTGCTCTGGTCTCTGCTCTGGTCCTTGCTCTGGTCCTCGCTCTGGTCTCTGCTCTGGTCCTCGCTCTAGACTCTTGTCTCTGATTAGACAAGGAAAATGTTGCAGAGTGGCAGACTAATGTGGCAAAAAAACAAACAAACAAAAAACAATGGAGTTCATGTACTTTTACCAAATACACCAATTCTTTCACCCAAGCTGATCACGCAATCAAAACCTCAGCCCTTGTCACACGCACTTCAGACTCTCAAACTGTTGATTGCATACAGGACTCGCCTCTGCTCGTGTGGAATGTGGGCACACACAGCAGCTAAATCATATTAATCACAGAAGACATTCATGAGAGCACTTATCAGTGGATGGATAGTCTGGAGGGCAGAGTCATTCTACGTGGTGTAAGGACTGACTGGGAGGAGAATTAAAACCTGTAGAGGGCTAGCCGCGTTTTTGACTGGGCCTGGTCTTTCAGACCCGTTCACTTTGAGCGTCTTGGACCGTTTCTGATGTGAGCAGTGAACACAGCCAAGGATGGGGCCTATAAGACCATGTATAGAATTTTATAACTGCCCACTTACGTTTGCCCACCAAAGTGAGTGAGCTAGAACTGGCCCAGTTTCAGCCGGCGCTGACAAGGCAAATGTGCAGTGAAGCACAAACATGTGTGAACCATGAGCAGGGCGTTTAGCACGTTGTATCTGTATCATTTATGTGATGTAACTTTAAACGAGTAATTCTCAGCCAACGGAGCTGCTTCATGTTAAATTGAAATACCAAATGGCCAAAAATCTCACTTTGCATCAGGTAAATGTCTATGTTTATCAGTGAAACCCAGAACTGTAAAATACCACAGTTCACTTCACCATCTCAGAGTTATACAACCTGTGTGTTTGACCTCTTTGATTATAGCAGCATTCTTTTTATTTTCCTAAATCTCATTTTGAAGTAGTCTTTATATTTACACCCCTGAGTTGAGAAATGTGCATGTAGAGAAAGCAGCCTTTGACGTTACAGTGTCCCAGAGAAATCTATGGATAAAGTGGATACAAAGAAAGAATGACAATATTGTTTTTTCTTCGTATGTGTTGAGAGAGAAAAAAGTGTATCCCCTTAATTATTGTCAATGTTTCATGTCTTTAAAACTATTTACCGGTCTTTAAAATAAAATAAAAACTATGTATATAAAATCCAAAAACTCTATTAAGTATAGAATTAGAAGACTCAGTGACAATTTCTTAAGGAGAAGAGGAGCTGGTACTGCTCACACACGTTTATGGCATGTGTACAAGTTCCAGAAATGGCAAATATTATATAGATGCATCTACAAAAGTTCAAATTGCAGCGTGCATAAGACGACCTGCATACATTTGATTTTAAGAAACACCAGAAAGGCCCGCACTTTGAACCCAAATATCACAAATCCCTCCTCCTCCCAGGACTAGATTTAAACAGTGTCCACCCAAACCACATCCCTCCGACTCCTGGGACTAGATTTAAAGTGTCAGTGTGCTTCCCCTGAGGTGCGGCTGCTGCAGTGACCCACAAACAGTGTCCTGACCAGAACTCTCCTCCGCACACACATTGTTCTGGTAAGCTGCTTATGGAAAAATGCTCATATGAGTTTTTAATGCACAGGCCGTTTAGCTCTGCTCAGCCCAGGACGTACAAACAAGTGCTTTTTCACTTTAGAAAATTGCACAGGAAATGATTATCCTTCTGTGAGAGCCCAGTCATTCACAAGCATATTTTCAGCTCAAAGGATTATATATACAGTATGTTGCTAAATTAGGTCACTTTGCCTTTCCATTCTTATTGGAGTAAATCAATTAGGTCTGAGTTTGTCTCGTTTGACCTTCAGAGTGTCACAAAGCCTTCTGTTTAACAGCTTAGCGTGACAACATGCTCACTCACAACATGCCATCAGGGATCAGTGTATTCTATCAAAAATAAAGAATAAAGAAAAAAACAATATTAAATGTATTGATACACAAAATATACCTCGACATCTTGTAAGTGTAATACATTTTCTCCAAGCCTAGGCTGCTATTAGAAAGTAGACATGTAAATCTGTGCTTGTGCGGTGGTGCAGTGGTTAAGGGCGATGCACATGTGCAGTTATGCCACCACGGCGCTATGCATTTGATTTCAGCCCTCAACCATCTCCAGTGTTGGGTTTTTTTTTTAGCCTTTCCCGGTTCCGTCACATACAAATGAATGAAGCCAATCCCCTTATTAAAGTATATAAAACTTGTTATTTAATGATATTTATGGTATTTATCTGCTATCCTCATCTGTAACATGTAAAAAAGAGAATGGTTTGTGGTCGCTAGATGCTCACAAGAAGCAGAAAGAATTCTCAACTTGAAGTCAGTTAGCCTTTAGCTCACATGACAGTACACGTTATTTATTTAAAATAAAATTCAAAATGGATTATTCATAACTTGCGTGTTTTGTGAGCTAATGCTAACGGCTATAGGGAAAATATATGAGGTCGTGTTGCTAAGTGGTCGATAGCATGAGCAGTGAATGCCGTGTCTACTTATTTAAATGTCTACGCTGAAATACTATGCTGCTAGCTAGAACAACGATAAACATATGTTATGTAACCCATCCAGCGACTTCACTCTGGTCTCTCTCCGCCACTTTTTTGGGTAATAAGGGTCCGTCTACATCCGGAAATGCCCTTCTATACAGTTAAAGTTGGTCAGCACTGCCCCTAGTGGTTATCAGAGGAACAGCGCTGTCTTCTGAATGAGTTGAGAGAATGTTTGTGTCAAAAAGATCCTCGGCGAGATCAGAGGATGAATGCACGTGGTGAGCGATCCACAAATGCAAAGTCACACACTCACATGCAAAACTACAGATTTCAAAATAAAATGTAACTTAATTTTTACAATTGAGAATTTACGTGAAAAGATTTTGCATGCAAGTGTAACCTTTTGAATAATTCTGGATTTTGCATGGATGTAAAGCTGTGCATACATTTTTCACAGAATGTGTAATCTTTGTCTCAAAAATACCCACATTCACAGGTGAATGCACAATTTAGGTGATCCTCAAATTCAGATTCAAGCTCTCACCTGCAAAACTACTGTTTTATAAATAAAATGTAAATGAATTCAAATAATTTGAAACTTAATTTTTCCAATAGAGAATTTGTGTGAAAAAATTCTGCATGCAAGTCTAACTTTTTGAATAAATCCAGATTTTGCGTGAATCCAAAATTCTGCATAGATATTTTTTTACAAAATGTGTAACATTTGTCTCATAAATATCCACATTCACAAAGGTGAAGAATGCACAATTTAGGTGATCCTCAAATTCAGTATCAGATTCTCGCATGCAAAAACACAGATTCACAAAACAAAAATATGTTTTATTCACAAATATATATATGCAAATCTAATTTTGCGTGCATAAATCCATAAATGCAAGTCAGGGATTGTGAAAAAATCTGGAATTTTGAATTAATCTTTCTTTTTGCGTCAATAAATTAATATGAAACAAATCTCACCCCATAGTCACACATCCTGGGACTCATCGTGGACTAGGACAAAGTTTATTGACAAAGTGGAGAAATGATATACACTTTACAACATCAAACATCCACTTACACTTAAAACAAAGGAGAAGACATGGCTTGACATTGTCTAAACTTAGACAGTAAGTCATCTATTCAACGCAAACACAGCAGCTCTTTGAAAATTCCTGGATATTCCCTTCACTGCTTTATTCTAAATGATGACTTTTCTCTTAAACTGTAGCCCACTGCTATTTTCACCAGTGTTGTTTGTGAACTGCAAAAATATTTCTGTGACAGAGTTTATTTTACTGCAGGTGGAAGATGAAAAACACACAAGAACAGCAGCAGATCCAGTCCAGAGTTGTGTGTTAGCAGCAGACGCTATAATGTAGTGACACTTCACTCTCATCTTATGAATGAACGGGCAAGTGTTGCTGATGTTTGTGGTGTGGAATTTCAAAAATTTGAATATTGCATGAAAATGTGAGATCCAGATTTGATTTGCCCAAAGCCAACAGACAATAGAAATCCTTTAATCTGTTGTATTGCTTTGATTGATCCAACAGCCCCTGCAGTTATAACAGAGCGGATATGAGGCCGGCGCAGACAGCAGGGGAGAGGAGCTGCTCCAGACGTGCTGACCCCATCCACACCCACAGCAAACGGGTCAATCACCACGGCAACACAAACTAATAACCTCAAAGTGGGAGTTAATGGAATTGTAGAATATGATTAATACACAAATAGAGAGTGAAAGTAATTCTAGAAAAAGGTAATGTCACACCTCAGCACATTTTTGTGCTTTTGTTTTTTGCATAACTTCTTTATTTTTTTATGCAAATTGGGTGATTTTTGGCTCAGTGATGTATCTTTAAGTGTTTTAAGTTTTTTTTTTTTTTTTTATCAGTTTTTCATTTTAATCCATTCTAAACCATGCTAGCAAAAACACTCCCTTTGTGGGAGCTTAAATACAAAAATGATCCATTGACTTCCATCACAGTATAAACACTACTTTTCAGCCTGCCATCACACAAAGTATAAACCAGGACAGAAACCCCCTTCACGAGTGGTGTGATTAACGTTCACATACAATAAAGGCTCAGAAATCTCCTTGTTCAATCAGCAGAGCCAGTGTTCAGCAGCCAGCACATAGTCCCGCCTCTTTGGGCGCGGTCTCTGCCTGGTCTAAAATCTCACCAGCCGCCCTCATTCAATCTAATGTAAGAGCCATTTTTCTAGCTTTACAATGCAATCTAATAGGACCTACGCGCTGTCGTCATGTACGTGCACACGACTACGCAAGACGCCTTCATCAGTCGTCATCATGTGACTACGCAAGAAACGTTTATCCGTTGTTAATACATTCTTAGGTTTTTTTTTTTTTATGTACAATGATACTTTCGATGAAGTATTTCTTCTGCTTGCATTCTGCTTGTCTTTGGAAGGATTTTCTGAGTTTCAATCTGTAAACTCACAGTGGAACACTCTTACATCTCTGAATTCCTACTTGGAAACTCGGGCAACATTACAGAATCCTGAGCTGAATCCAGGTAGACAGTCTGACCAACTGTACAAATAATGATAATCCTCAGACACATTTCACTGGTTCACTTTGGAGTGGATCGGGGCGGTCCGAGAGTGCCTCCCCTGTCATTAGTGAACCATACTGAGGGGTCCAGAGAGGTACTAGCTTCGCCCACGAGGTGTTTTTTCGCTTTAGACGATCCTGGAAGAGAAGAAGAGCAAGAGAGCACACAGCCTCAGGTGAGAATGAAACTGCAAAAAGCAGATATAAACAGAAAATAATAATTTCTCTCCAAACGCTGGCTTGATCTTGTTACAAACTGCTGTCTCCTCTGATGATAACTTTATTTGTTGCGCCCACAGACTTAGCAAAACAAAGCAAGCACACGTAATTGTTGACGAACGACACTTGCTTTGTCAAGACCCAAAACATGATATTTCCAGCGCAAAATGCATCTAACATTATCCATAGCCAATGCATTACATAAAGAGAGGTTAAAATGCAGTGCAGAGTCTTTGCAGGAAATAAATGCAGAAAAAGCTGAGGACAAACAGGAAGTAGTTTACTGTAGCCACATCTCACACAAACTTGGAACAATGCAACACTTTGTGAGACTTTGACCAGTTTGTAAAGCACAATACAAGTGTAAGGCATAATAATAATAATAAATAATAATAATAATAATAATAATAATAATAATAATAATAATAGAACTTTTTTTAATGAATCACTGAGACCGGCCTAATGATTCAATTCAGCTACAATTTTAAACATAAAACATGTTATGTTTGGGCGATGCCAGCGGCTCACGCAGCAGGCCCTTGAGAGCCAGGCCATTGCCATGGAAACACAGACCGCCATTAACAGAAGTAGCCGAGACACTCCAAAGTGACCCTGTCTGAGGGACCAGGGCCAGTGGAAATGTGACTCTTGTGTTACTTTCCCTCAGTTTCTCTGTCGTTGTGTGTGAAGCTCACGTACACAGCAGAAATCCTTCAAACAATGTTTTATAAACTGTAAAGGTAGTGACAAGTCTGGCAGCAATATTTCATCCTACATTTTGTTTATCATGCACTTCTCATCTAGGGACCGTTTACAAATGCAGTTCCAAAATGTTTCCTCCTACAGTGTCAGGTTTTCTGCAGTTAGATGTCATCGTACAATAGTGTATGTGAATTTGGTGGTGGTAAATAAAAATGTTTCCCCTTCTCTGAATAGTCTGCTTTTTTATTTCCTCTTACACAAAGGTTTTGACAGCAAATACCTGTTTGTATTTTACCTGAAAACGTGAAAACAGATTCTTATCTCCGAGAGGATTTGTCATGATGACACAGTGTCCTGTAGTGGAAGAGACATTTTCCCGGAGGATATTGCTCGTGCTTGGGAGGATAGGGAGATTTTCTATTTGGTACACACTATTGGACGTGTTTTGAACAATGCCACTCCAGTAACTCTGTGACAAAGTGTAGGTCACAGTAACACAAATGTCCTACTGAGAGGAAACCGACTGACAAATGTGGCACATAGAGGCGTTTGTAAAAATGCTTAGATACACTTTATTGTCTCTGTAGATAAATGTCTTCAATGCATTTTCCCTGAAAACACAATCAGGACCATGTGTGTGTGTGTGTGTGTGTGTATATATATATATATATAAGTATATATATATATATATACACCATAGACCGTACATATCGATGGGAATGTGATGTCACCCACAGCACTTGCCTCCAGCCAAATGAAGCCAACCGTGGCTAGCAGTTATAGCAGCTAAAGTGGAGCCAGACTCCTTATGTGGAACTTCGAGTGCGTATCTTGGCAACCACAAGGACCAATCAGGAGCAAGGTTAACGGTTTTCGCCCCTCGGCGGGAGGAGACAGCGGCAACGTCTTGGCGCTACCTGTCAATCAAACCTGTTGCTAAAACAAGCGAATATATATATATATAGGTTTATATATATATATATATATATATATAAACCTATTTTAGAGGGAGTCCTGGAAAGTTTGAGGCTGCAAAGTTTGACACACAGTTACAACATACAAACAAACAACAAAGGAAAAACAATTGTGTACAACTGAGGTAGTCTCTAATGATCCACACTTGGTTTTAAAGACATCCAAGATCAACTCAGTCAATTTCCAGGCTTTCTGCAGCATGTTCAAAGCAAAAGGAGCCAAATAGACTCTGTAAAACACCTCTGTGTTAAAGGAACAGCTCTGTGTGAAAGGAACCGAGAGAGTTGATCTTTGATTGTATGGAGTAAGAGTCAACTTTTCTCTGTGTTTGAAAGATGACGTTTAAAATGAACTGGACATCGTCAAGGTTTTATTTGGAGAAACTTCTAAGTGAATTGTGTCCACAATTAACCAAATACCCGTATGAGCTACATAAAAACCAGTGAACAATGTTTGCAGTTTGGTCTGAGTGTGGAGATTGTGCCTGAGGAGAGCGCTTGTGTGTCCGGCAGTGTGCTGCCTGCGCACTTTACCTCTGCTGCGTGGAACCTGAACCTCCATGCGCTCCCTCAGGCCCGGGCTCTTGTGGGGTAAGGATTTCACAGCTCTTTGATTACTCGGGGAAAAAACACAGGGAAAATCGATGCGGTGAGTGGCTGCTGTGGCTGGGGAGAGATCTCTTACAGCGGCCCCAGCTTTTCATCAGTCTGCTCCAGGACTCGTAACCACCACACCACGGCTCAAATGTCATCGCAAGAAAATCTGGAGAATGATACACAGTAGTACAAACATGGTAGTTTTCAAGTACTTTATACACATATCATGACATTCTGTAAGCCAATATAAACATTTAATGAACAGGTATTTACTTGACATAAAGTCTGAGGGGGTGTGTCAGTCCGAGGAGGCGTGGTCAGTCTGAGGAGGTGTGGTCAGTCTGAGGAGGCGTGGTCAGTCTGAGGAGACGTGGTCAGTCTGGGAAGGAGTGGTCAGTCTGAGGAGGCGTGGTCAGTCTGAGGAGGCGTGGTCAGTCTGGGAAGGAGTGGTCAGTCTGAGGAGGTGTGGTCAGTGTGAGGAGGTGTGGTCAGTGTGAGGAGGCGTGGTCAGTGTGAGGAGGCGTGGTCAGTCTGAGGAGGTGTAGTTAGTCTGGGAAGGCGTGGTCAGTGTGAGGAGGTGTGGTCATTGTGAGGAGGCGTGGTCAGTCTGAGGAGGTGTGGTCAGTGTGAGGAGACGTGGTCAGTGTGAGGAGGCGTGGGGTCAGTGTCAGGAGGCGTGGTCAGTGTCAGGAGGCGTGGTCAGTCTGAGGAGGCGTGGTCAGTGTGAGGAGGCGTGGTCAGTGTGAGGAGGCGTGGTCAGTCTGAGGAGGCGGGGTCAGTGTGAGGAGGCGTGGTCAGTCTGAGGAGGCGTGGTCAGTCTGAGGAGGCGTGGTCAGTCTGAGGAGGCGGGGTCAGTCTGAGGAGGCGTGGTCAGTCTGAGGAGGCGTGGTCAGTGTGAGGAGGCGTGGTCAGTCTGAGGAGGCGTGGTCAGTCTTAGGAGGCGTGGTCAGTCTGGGAAGGAGTGGTCAGTCTGAGGAGGCGTGGTCAGTCTGAGGAGGCGTGGTCAGTCTGAGGAGGCAGGGTCAGTGTCAGGAGGCGTGGTCAGTGTGAGGAGGCGTGGTCAGTCTGAGGAGGCAGGGTCAGTGTGAGGAGGCGTGGTCAGTGTGAGGAGGCGCGGTCAGTCTGAGGAGGCGCGGTTAGTCTGAGGAGGCGCGGTTAGTCTGAGGAGGCGTGGTTAGTCTGGGGAGGTGTGGTCAATGTGAGGAGGCGTGGTCAGTGTGAGGCGTGGTTAGTCTGGGGAGGTGTGGTCAATGTGAGGAGGCGTGGTCAGTCTGCGGAGGCGTGGTCAGTCTGAGGAGGCGTGGTCAGTGTGAGGAGGCGTGGTCAGTGTCAGGAGGCGTGGTCAGTGTGAGGAGGCGTGGTCAGTGTGAGGAGGCGTGGTCAGTCTGCGGAGGCGTGGTTAGTCTGGGGAGGTGTGGTCAATGTGAGGAGGCGTGGTCAGTGTGAGGAGGCGTGGTTAGTCTGGGGAGGTGTGGTCAATGTGAGGAGGCGTGGTCAGTCTGCGGAGGCGTGGTCAGTCTGAGAAGGTGTGGTCAGTCTGAGGAGGCGTGGTCAGTGTGAGGAGGCGTGGTCAGTCTGCGGAGGCGTGGTCAGTCTGAGAAGGTGTGGTCAGTGTGAGGAGGCGTGGTCAGTCTGAGGAGGCGTGTCAGTCTTGTTGGTCAAACATTTTTCTTTGTTTTTCCTTCTCACAATCCTTTCTTTTACACAGTCATAAACATTCTTCATTCTCGTCAGAATGTAGTTTTTTACATAAACGAAAACATACTAGAGCTGCACAAACATAAACGACATGTTCAATTATTTTTGGGAAGAGATGGTATTTTAGCAAATATATAAGTGTCCCAGAACACCCCTCGTCCTTGTCCCTCCAAGGACAGGGGGCGGGTCCATTTGTAACATAATGTGGATGCCCTTCCACTACACTCTGGGTGGAGAGCATACATGAAGAACGTCAGAGAGGACACAGCCTGAGGACATGTTTGACAACTCAAAGCTTTGAGATGAGAGAGTCAGAGCTGAACGCCCTCCACAGTGAGGCTTCAGTGAGAGACACGATCACTGTCCTGCTTCTGTCACCGTGAACTGTATCAGCTCCAGTGGGATCCTCACTTATCTGCTCTGTTCAATCACTACGAGTTACACAGTATTTGGAAAATGACTGGAGAGGTTCTCGGACAATGACACTTTCTCTTGTGTTGTTCCACGCCTAATGGAGATGACAGTGTGGTCCAATCCAAACACCGTACTCAAGTTGTTTGAAAATAACATGATGCAAGTGGAAGTATAAAGCTGTGGTCAATTTTAAAATCAAATCAGATCAGTGGGGTTGCACGGTGGCAGAGCTTCTGCCTCTCAATAAGGAGATCGTGGGTTCGAATCCCGGACCACCCTAACATCACACGATCTCTCTGGGTGGAGTCTGCATGTCCTCCCCGTGTTACCGTGGGTTCTCTCCAGGTTCTCCGGCTCCTCCCACCGTCCAAACACATGACTGTGTTCAGGTTAATTGAGAACTCTAAATTGCCCGTAGTGTATGAATGTGAGAGTGAATGGTTGTCTGTCCTTGTCTCTGTCTCAGTCCTGCGAGTTGGCCACTGTCCAGGGTGTACCCCGCCTAAGGCCCAAAGTCACTGGGATAGGCTCCAGTCACCCGCGACCCCTAACGGGAATAAGCGGTAGAAAATGAATGAAAAATCAAATCAGTTTATTTTTATAATGCCCAAAATCACAACAACAGTTGCCTCGATGGGCCACAGGTAAAAGCAGTTCAGATAACTGTCCCAGAATGCCCCTGTCCTTTGACCCTCCTTCGCGGCGAGGAAAAACTACAAAAAACCCCACGGGAAAAAGTAGAAACCGAGGGGAGAACCACAGTGAAGGAGAGATCCTACTCCCACGGACGGACAGGCTGCAGATTAACTAGGACTGACATCCACTTGGACTGTGGAGCCAGAACCACTCAAGAGGGAGGTGGCTTTAAAGAGTTCCTCCAGGCGGACGAGGAGCAGTCCACCAGTGTAGAGAGATCCTCCAGCAGGAGATGAGGAACAGTTAATCTAGAGTAGAAGGAGTTCGTCCAGGCAGACGAGGTGTGGCTAATCCAGGGTTGAGGGAGTTCCTCAACCCTGGAGGTATATAGGTATACCTCTATATACCTATAGAAAAAGATATATATGTTTGGGGAAAGTACTACTAAAGTAATATGAACTGTCTAGATGAAACTAAATTTTAAATATAATTTATTTTTAAAGAATGGAGCAAAAAAATAATAATTTCTGAAAGATGGAAACATACAGGCACACGTTTAAGGCAGTCCTCTTTGGCTCTGTGCATTTCCCTTATAAGAGGTGAGGTACAACGTATGACAACAGCTTTTCTGTTTATTATTTACCACAAATGATCCGATGTGTGAAGCTTAAATTTATCTTCAAGTCAAGAAAACTGTATTTTCCCAGCCTTTGTAATAAAGAAGCAAACAAACTGAAATGTGTACTCTGGAAATTCAAAACTAATGAACCATTAGTATTTAGATCAGATTCCAGTCAATAATTGTTGAAAATGTTTTATGGTCGACTTCATTCTGAAGTCTGCATTCTGAAATGTTGAACATTCTGATGACGTGAATCCTCAAGACCTTGTTGCATTGTAGCTCATGTCGTTGTAGCTCTGTACGCTGATTGGCCTTTTCACGATCAATAATGAAGCAGCTTCACAGAACCCGGGCTCCAGGGGCCACTCCGCTTTGGTCTGGAGCGGGCCCTGGGCCAGAGCAGCGAGCCTCTATCAGCGTCTCAGTCCGGATTCGTCTGAGAGCCACGGGGACTATGGTTCCACGTGAGCCAAAGAAGAATATACTGTAACAGAGCACCCCCTACTGTCTGCATGTGCCACTGCAGTCATGTTCACTGTGCTGTCGACCCTCTGCTGTGCACACGCTACAATCATCTGGTTCAGGTTCAGGAGGTGGTGGCTCATTTTTGGTGCAGAATAATTTGAAGAAACAAGTTTCAAAATTATTTTAAAAATGATTAAAATGACACTATTAAAGGAAAATACTGTCCAGCCTTTTAACAAATGAACCCAGATGCCCTGCAGAAGGCTGTACGTTACTAAAACATGACACAAAAAGCTTTCCACAGATGAAATCATACATTTGCTGATTGCTTGATGAACTAAATGCAGTGAATGAAGCTCTATACACATATTTCTTTTTTGCATGCCCTTATCTTAGCATAAACTATATATATTTTCTGTTATTGGTATTATTAGTATTGTCTTCTGTTGCACTTTACCGCCAAAGCAAGTTCCTAGTTTGTGAATTTTGTTCACTGACAATGGCAATAAAACTTTTCTGATTCTGATCATTTACATGGTTAAACTAGAGAATCTACATTGTTTCCAGGCAACAAGAACAGAATCCCCTGTTTTCTGGTGAACATGAGAATAAGACAAGGCGCACCTACGACTGGTCTGAAGTTGATCTGGGGCTCTCAGTTCTAACTCCTTTCAGTGCGTCAGCCGTGGTTAAGCCCGGTGTGAGAGTTAACTTAACGACCTGCGGCTGCACTCGGCTTCAGGAGCCTAAAGCTTGCACAGAAGGTGTGCTTAATGTGCTGGTGGTATCATGATCCCGACCGCTGCCGTGTGGAGGTGTGACAGAGCAGTGTTTGCAGTCGGATCTGTGTAAGCCTTGGCACAGCCTCTCACTGAGCCACTCGCGGAGCCTCTCACAGAGCTCTGGGCTTTGGCTCAAGGCCCTCTCTCACTCTCCCTCTCTCGCTCTCCCTCTCTCTCTCTCTCTCTCTACCTAACCCTCTTTCTATCTCTCTCCCTTTCTGTCTGCCCTATGTGATGGACGAGCAGCAAAGAAAGCCTCGGCCTCTAACTGGACTCATTCCTATTCACCACCTAAATGCATTATAGATGTATGGTCCTGTACCAGCTGTGTCTGTGTGCAAACAACTTGAACAGCACCACATGAAATGAGGAGCAGTTCCCAACAGAGTATTCTTACATTGATTTTATGTTTGTTTGAATGATTTCATTGCAGTGTGCAGTGACCCCCAGAAGTAGCATTGTTCCCACATCCAAAGCATGTCTGAGTCGTGTTGAGCTTTATTCACACTGAACAGGTACGTCTCACTGGACAATATCAGTGTAGCCTCCACCGTTAACCCTCCCGTTCTCTTCAGGTCCATTTGACCACATCTAGATTTTTTATTTTATTTTGTTTATTTTGTTAATTAATTCAGCTCACATGGAAAATACCTAACCGATATAAAGTAATGTGTGCATTTCGATACTTTATTTTATGTTCTAAAACATGAGATTCCAAAGCAAAGATGCGAGATTACAAATAATGCTGAATATGCGTCCTTTAATGCTTTGCCACTTTCTCACATTAACATTCATTGTAAACCACAGTATTGAATGTGAATGTGTCACTTTATACCTGAACAGGATGTGGGCGGGGATAGGGGGTGCGCGAAAACAGGAATTTTCTGAGCACTAAAGCCTCAGGAGCAAGACAATAACGGATTCCTAAACACAACTTTGATTTAAATAATGATGAGGAGTCAGAATCAGTTTTTATTCTGCGTGTGAGGACAGACAGAGCTTCTCATTTAAGCCACACCCTTTAAACCAGTTCAGTTCAAATGGCGGTTCAGGTTTGAAGCCGCTCATCTCTGTGGACCTGCTGCAGACTTCCATGACAGTATGCGGTCACCAGTGAGTTTGTGATTGAGGGTCTGAAGTGCAGACAGAGCGCAGTGCAGATGGAGTTTGTCATATTTGGGCTGGATGGATGTTTCTCCTTGTGGCCTCAGCTGTTCTCTCACATTATGACTGTGTTCAGCAGCTGGCGCTAAAGCGTTTCCTGCAGGCCTCACAATGGGACACTTCTTCATCACTCTGAGACTGAAGAATCCTTGTGTCCTTCATTCTTCAATTCCAACTCAAGCCCAAGGTCGGTGGCTGAATCCCAACTTCAACTGGTGCATAAACCTTGTTATGTCCTTGGGCAAGGCATTTTACCCACACATTTGTGAATATGGTGTGTTGGGAAGGAACTAAATACATGTACCAAAAATACATGTTCAGAGTATTAGAGTAACTGTATTCTGGGACACTCACTCTGTTCAGAAGACGGTTCCTTGCTTCCCTGCTAGATTCAAAGGAATACATTAATCATGTGATTTAGACTTCAAACGTCCCTGCAGTATAAGGAAAAAAAACAACAAAAATAAATAAATAAAACACCGCTCTTTTGGTGAATGTAAATAAATGCACAACACATTGTAAAGTAACACATATTTTCAAAGTTCTTCCCAACACTGTATATGTGTGAGTTATTAATGAAGGTGCAAATTGGCAGCCACACTTTCATCAGTCTGCCCCAGGCCAGCGGTGGCTACACCAGCACAAGTTTAGCTGTAGCTAATTCATTAATTAGTGTTGTGCTTTGAGAGGATTAACAAAGTTGTAGACTTTGTTTTTGCGTAATGTTTCTGGTGGAGGGTCAGCCACATGCTTGTCTCCATGGAGATGTCATTGCTTTCCCTGGAATATTTCACAGTATGACATCACACTTATCTGTCTCTTTTGAAAAGGTAAAGCACAGGGATCATATCACACCTGTTCTTACATCTCTGCACTGGCTCCAGAACAATTCAGAATCCAGTCAAAAATATTAAAGATAAGTCTTAATGACATCCTCCTCTTTATCCCGATCACAGCGCTGCACATTTTAAATCCCCTCTAAAGATTTGGCATTTTGGTAACCTGTGCGTGAGAGCCACACACTCAGACCTGTAACCTGTGCGTGAGAGCCACACACTCAGACCTGTAACCTGTGCGTGAGAGCCACACACTCAGACCTGTAACCTGTGCGTGAGAGCCACACACTCAGACCTGTAACCTGTGCGTGAGAGCCACATACTCAGACCTGTAACCTGTGTGTGAGAGCCACACACTCAGACCTGTAACCTGTGCGTGAGAGCCACACACTCAGACCTGTAACCTGTGTGTGAGAGCCACACACTCAGACCTGTAACCTGTGCGTGAGAGCCACATACTCAGACCTGTAACCTGTGCGTGAGAGCCAGACTCAGACCTGTAACCTGTGAGTGAGAGCCAGACTCAGACCTGTAACCTGTGAGTGAGAGCCAGACTCAGACCTGTAACCTGTGAGTGAGAGCCACACACTCAGACCTGTAACCTGTGAGTGAGAGCCAGACTCAGACCTGTAACCTGTGAGTGAGAGCCACACACTCAGACCTGTAACCTGTGAGTGAGAGCCACACACTCAGACCTGTAACCTGTGCGTGAGAGCCACACACTCAGACCTGTAACCTGTGTGTGAGAGCCACACACTCAGACCTGTAACCTGTGTGTGAGAGCCACACACTCAGACCTGTAACCTGTGCGTGAGAGCCACACACTCAGACCTGTAACCTGTGCGTGAGAGCCAGACTCAGACCTGTAACCTGTGCGTGAGAGCCAGACTCAGACCTGTAACCTGTGCATGAGAGCCACACACTCAGACCTGTAACCTGTGAGTGAGAGCCACACACTCAGACCTGTAACCTGTGAGTGAGAGCCACACACTCAGACCTGTAACCTGTGAGTGAGAGCCACACACTCAGACCTGTAACCTGTGCGTGAGAGCCACACACTCAGACCTGTAACCTGTGCGTGAGAGCCAGACTCAGACCTGTAACCTGTGCGTGAGAGCCAGACTCAGACCTGTAACCTGTGTGTGAGAGCCACACACTCAGACCTGTAACCTGTGCGTGAGAGCCACACACTCAGACCTGTAACCTGTGCGTGAGAGCCACACACTCAGACCTGTAACCTGTGTGTGAGAGCCACACACTCAGACCTGTAACCTGTGTGTGAGAGCCACACACTCAGACCTGTAACCTGTGCGTGAGAGCCAGACTCAGACCTGTAACCTGTGCATGAGAGCCACACACTCAGACCTGTAACCTGTGCGTGAGAGCCACACACTCAGACCTGTAACCTGTGCGTGAGAGCCAGACTCAGACCTGTAACCTGTGCGTGAGAGCCACACACTCAGACCTGTAACCTGTGAGTGAGAGCCACACACTCAGACCTGTAACCTGTGAGTGAGAGCCACACACTCAGACCTGTAACCTGTGAGTGAGAGCCAGACTCAGACCTGTAACCTGTGCGTGAGAGCCACACACTCAGACCTGTAACCTGTGAGTGAGAGCCACACACTCAGACCTGTAACCTGTGCATGAGAGCCACACACTCAGACCTGTAACCTGTGAGTGAGAGCCACACACTCAGACCTGTAACCTGTGAGTGAGAGCCACACACTCAGACCTGTAACCTGTGCATGAGAGCCACACACTCAGACCTGTAACCTGTGCGTGAGAGCCAGACTCAGACCTGTAACCTGTGCGTGAGAGCCAGACTCAGACCTGTAACCTGTGCATGAGAGCCACACACTCAGACCTGTAACCTGTGAGTGAGAGCCACACACTCAGACCTGTAACCTGTGAGTGAGAGCCACACACTCAGACCTGTAACCTGTGAGTGAGAGCCACACACTCAGACCTGTAACCTGTGCGTGAGAGCCACACACTCAGACCTGTAACCTGTGCGTGAGAGCCAGACTCAGACCTGTAACCTGTGCGTGAGAGCCAGACTCAGACCTGTAACCTGTGAGTGAGAGCCACACACTCAGACCTGTAACCTGTGTGTGAGAGCCACACACTCAGACCTGTAACCTGTGAGTGAGAGCCAGACTCAGACCTGTAACCTGTGCGTGAGAGCCACACACTCAGACCTGTAACCTGTGCGTGAGAGCCACACACTCAGACCTGTAACCTGTGCGTGAGAGCCAGACTCAGACCTGTAACCTGTGTGTGAGAGCCACACACTCAGACCTGTAACCTGTGCGTGAGAGCCACACACTCAGACCTGTAACCTGTGCGTGAGAGCCACACACTCAGACCTGTAACCTGTGTGTGAGAGCCACACACTCAGACCTGTAACCTGTGTGTGAGAGCCACACACTCAGACCTGTAACCTGTGCGTGAGAGCCACACACTCAGACCTGTAACCTGTGTGTGAGAGCCACACACTCAGACCTGTAACCTGTGCGTGAGAGCCAGACTCAGACCTGTAACCTGTGTGTGAGAGCCACACACTCAGACCTGTAACCTGTGCGTGAGAGCCACACACTCAGACCTGTAACCTGTGCGTGAGAGCCACACACTCAGACCTGTAACCTGTGAGTGAGAGCCACACACTCAGACCTGTAACCTGTGTGTGAGAGCCACACACTCAGACCTGTAACCTGTGCGTGAGAGCCAGACTCAGACCTGTAACCTGTGCGTGAGAGCCACACACTCAGACCTGTAACCTGTGCGTGAGAGCCAGACTCAGACCTGTAACCTGTGTGTGAGAGCCACACACTCAGACCTGTAACCTGTGCGTGAGAGCCACACACTCAGACCTGTAACCTGTGCGTGAGAGCCACACACTCAGACCTGTAACCTGTGCGTGAGAGCCAGACTCAGACCTGTAACCTGTGTGTGAGAGCCACACACTCAGACCTGTAACCTGTGCGTGAGAGCCAGACTCAGACCTGTAACCTGTGCGTGAGAGCCAGACTCAGACCTGTAACCTGTGCGTGAGAGCCAGACTCAGACCTGTAACCTGTGCGTGAGAGCCAGACTCAGACCTGTAACCTGTGCGTGAGAGCCAGACTCAGACCTGATGCACATGACACCTTAGTTGCACCTAATGCACACCTTTGTTGAGACAAACAGGAGACACAGGGGGGGAGGGCTGGTTCTGTTCTCAGTCTGTGTCAGAGCCTGGTTAGAGCACATGTGAGTGCTGCTGAATGGTTGTCTGTGTCCTGAGTCATATTTGCAGAGCTGCTTAGTTTGATGCACTTTATGTTTTATGTTAAAGTAGTGTTGAGGTTCATTTCCAAACTTGTCCAAAGTAGATACAAAAGACTGAATGATGCATTTATTCTTCTTCTCTGGTTGATACGCTTAACATGACAGCACTTAACATATAACACTAATCAGCTGTTTTAAACATGATCTTTTTACTTTTCCCACATCACATGGGTGTCAGAACTAAACAATGAATGTATCCCCTATTCATTTATTTATTTATTTATTTATTAGTGTTAAATCTTCTGAAGTCTCATATTCCTTTAAAGGTAACGTTGGCATGGACAGTGACACAGCAGATATGTTTGGGGTGTACTCCTGGCAGCGGGAAAAGGCCATCACAAAACAGTGGATGACACACACTGCACCTACACTTCAGGACTGGACAGAGTGTTATGGACGTGCAGAAGACGGAGAAACTCACATTCAGACTCAATTTGACCAACAAATGTGATAATTTGATAAACAAAATTGAACATTTACAGGACTTACAGTAATATGAGATCATTTTCTCTTTTATTTATATGGGTGTCTGTTCTTCAGTTTCTGTAATTGTACTGTGCTCTGTGGTCGTGTTTTATGTGTTATTAAAATGTGTTTTTGAAAATAAAATATAAAAATAATAATAATAATAATAAAAGCATATCCACTATGGGCCTGTATCAGTGCAGAAACTGAAAAGACAAATCAAAACATGATTTAAGCACAAACATAGTATGAGTAACTGTATGAACTCAATTTCAAAGAGTCACCTTTAATCAGCTGTAAATAGTATAGTAATAGTATTTAAATAGTTTTTACATGATTGGATTCAGTTCATTTTCCTGAACCGATCCCCGTACATTCCGATGCTTCAATGCACTTCCTTTGCAGAGACGCAGGTCTCCATGGTGAGGTAAACAAAAAATTTATGTTGAATACGATAAGAGAAAACACAGAATGGATGGTTGTGCTCTGTATTTAATCCGAGGGATGGAGCGTGGAGTGTTAGATTGCGGCGTGTGCCTTTGCCAGTATATTCCAGGAACAGTTGCACCTCCATGAATATCTCCCACGTCACAATAATCACATCTGTTTTTAACTGTTCCAAACTCCGCTGTTGCCTGGAAACAGCTCTGCCTCATCTGCCTCGTACACCTCGCACAGCCTCAGCTGCAGCACCGTGCACGCTGTACAAACTCAGACGTAAAATATCGATACAGCAATACACTGTGACAACATGCAAACCTATCCAGTGACACTTATCATGATGAAGTCAGGATGAAATGCAGAGTTCTCACTTATTACCCTGTGGACGACTGCATTAAGGCTGAATCTGATTGGCTGAAAGTGACTAAACTATGGCCCCAAATGTGGCCCTCAAATCAATTTTGGTTGGCCCTTGGGCTTTGTGCTGAAGTACTACTTTGTACTAATAAACTAAATAATGGGTTGATGTGTTTGTTTTCTTTACATTTGTTTTAAATTGCAGATCTACACGATCCACGTAAATGACCTGTTTTGAGAGCAAAATGGTAATTTTCATTGGAGGGCGACTAGTTCTCGCTCTCTAGACTCTGAGCCACAACCTCCTCCTCCGAGCCACACCTCCTCCTCTGAGCCACACCTCCTCCTCTGAGCCACACCTACTCCTCTGAGCCACACCTCCTCCTCTGAGCCACACCTCCTCCTCTGAGCCACACCTCCTCCTCTGAGCCACACCTACTCCTCTGAGCCACACCTCCTCCTCTGAGCCACACCTCCTCCTCTGAGCCACACCTACTCCTCTGAGCCACACCTCCTCCTCTGAGCCACACCTCCTCCTCTGAGCCACACCTCCTCCTCTGAGCCACACCTCCTCCTCTGAGCCACACCTCCTCCTCTGAGCCACACCTCCTCCTCTGAGCCACACCTACTCCTCTGAGCCACACCTCCTCCTCTGAGCCACACCTACTCCTTTGAGCCACACCTCCTCTGAGCCACACCTCCTCCTCTGAGCCACACCTCCTCCTCCGAGCCACACCTCCTCCTCTGAGCCACACCTACTCCTCTGAGCCACACCTCCTCCTCTGAGCCACACCTACTCCTCTGAGCCACACCTCCTCCTCTGAGCCACACCTACTCCTTTGAGCCACACCTCTTCTGAGCCACACCTCCTCCTTTGAGCCACACCTCCTCTGAGCCACACCTCCTCCTCCGAGCCACACCTCCTCTTCCGAGCGACACCTCCTCCTCCGAGCCACACCTCCTCCTCCGAGCCACACCTCCTCCTCCGAGCCACACCTCCTCCTCCGAGCCACACCTCCTCCTCCGAGCCACACCTCCTCCTCCGAGCCACACCTCCTCCTCCGAGCCACACCTCCTCCTCTGAGCCACACCTCCTCCTCTGAGCCACACCTACTCCTCTGAGCCACACCTCCTCCTCTGAGCCACACCTCCTCCTCCGAGCCACACCTCCTCCTCCGAGCCACACCTCCTCCTCCGAGCCACACCTCCTCCTCTGAGCCACACCTCCTCCTCCGAGCCACACCTCCTCCTCCGAGCCACACCTCCTCCTCCGAGCCACACCTCCTCCTCTGAGCCACACCTCCTCCTCTGAGCCACACCTCCTCCTCTGAGCCACACCTCCTCCTCTGAGCCAGCCAAAGGATATTTCCCTAGGATTTAATGGCATGCTAATGATAATTCTAATAAATAATAGATCACACAGTCTTGAGTCCGAATTAATTAGCATATTCAGAGTGAAAATTCAGCCTGACTCACTGTGACTAGGACTTCAGGGCTCGCACTGGATTCAGTTTAATTCCTTTCAATTGCAGTAGATCATTCATCATGGCTTATCCTACCATTGCACCTCTCTGCCTTCAGCTGCCCACGCTGAAACGTGATTCTAGCAGAGAAGAAGTGATAAGTGCCATTTTCTGATTCCCTGATTTCCAATGGACATACTGTGTCAAACCAAACATGGTAGCCTATGAGTGAAAAATAAAGAAGCACAAAAGACTGAAAAAATAAGTTCTTGCACTACTCTAACCTAAATGACATCATTGGCCATATTTCCGGAGACTGTGCACTGGGAGCCGAGTGTAAGCTACAGCTTTTACTGATGACAAGCACATCCATTCACAGCTGCAGCCACAGCCAAATTAATCAACAGGCATTATCCCCAAATCACATTAGTGCCGCCGGCATG
The DNA here is from genome assembly GCA_019453435.1 of Rhinogobius similis. Lineage (NCBI taxonomy): Eukaryota > Metazoa > Chordata > Actinopteri > Gobiiformes > Gobiidae > Rhinogobius > Rhinogobius similis. Next base: position 266,081 of record CM033637.1, on the reverse strand, counting down.
AGCGTCCAGAGGAGTCATAACTCACTTTGTCTGAGCGCGGGGCAGTTTAGTGGAATGGGCCCTGGCCTCTGCAGTCCCTGAACCCACACACAAACACTCTAATCACAGATAAATCCAGAGGAGCACACCGGAGTCCCAGGGTGTCACACGCTCTCCCGCCTCCAGCAGCGACACATATCAGAGCTGCACATCTTTATGTGTGCCTGTGTAATGTTTTGCATATTATTATTTGATCAGCTCAGCGTAGAGCAGTATGTTGTTTATGCTGAGTGACCATCTGACTGATAAAGATACCGAGTTTTGCTGGAGTAGATGTTCATTGCTACAGATATGTTTTTTTCAGAGCAGTTACTATGGGTTTTCAGAGGGCACTGTGGACTTAGCAATTTACAATTCAACACAAGTTTTATTTTTTGAAAGATGCGACAAGTTCTCCAAATCAATACAACCTATTTTGTATTTTTATTAGAACCCAAAAAACATTAAATAAATATGTATAAACATGCTAAAACAGCGCCCCTGCAGGTCATATCTAAATTACACTCAACATGAGCCAAAGTAGACGTGAAAACAGGACTTACCACGAGTTTTGGAGGTTCCAGACTTGCTCCATGTTCAATCTCAGTTTAGATCCAGAGAAAAACGTCTTTTCTGATAATGACAGCCACTCATTTTGGTCACAAACAGCGAAATCCACAATCAAAGAGCTAGAGTCAGACTTCTATGAACAGGTTGTGTTCACGTGACATCACATTCCATCAGCCAGTGATGGAGGGCAGCTGAATTAAATATCTTTAAAATGTAGATTGTTGTTGTAATGCAGTGAGTTCTTAGGTCGTGTCATTAAGAGACATCATCAGATTCAACATTTGTGAATGTACCTTGTACATATTTTATGGCAAAGTTCTATGTTATCAGTAACAGGTATCAGTATGTATATATATGTATATATATTGCACTAAAGATGAATGTTTGTTTATTGAATATATTGTATTCATTGTTAATATTATAAATGTACACACAAACAAATGGACATTTTGCCAAAGCAAAATGTATTCTATATTATTATTATTATATTATATATTTAACAGTTCAAAATATGAAAATCACCAATAATTAAAATAAAGGTTTAGATCTGATTTAATCAGAAGATGTATAATATTTGTACAAACTTTTGCGACACCTTTTATGGCCAGAGATTCAAAGTGTGCATTTGTTCATTCTTCATGCATCTTTATCTGAACAAAATCAAACAAATGTCCCTGAAGAAACATCATAATTTACACCAACAACATTCATTGTGTCTTCTTTAGTTATATCCACTTTCAGGTTCTTCTAAATGTGACCAGTTGAGCGAGAGATGTTATTTATTTAAGTAGTTTTTTTTTTTTTTTGGTTTTTTTTAAGTTGCACTTACAACCATTATGTTGTATGTATTAGCTAAACTGTCTCAAAATCGTTTACAGTTTTCTACTTATTCTCAATCAGTGGAGCTGGTCTCGTAGCCTCTGATAATGGCATGTTGCTCCGCCCTTTCATCTGAAACTTATCAGGGACTTTCACGGCTCAGAGTGGCATATTGAAAATGACTTCTGAATGGAAGTCAAAACGTCCAGATGACGACCTTTGAAACCTTTTCTACTATGGATACTCCTGAACGAGGGATTACATCGACTGTAGGGAATTTCATTATTCACCATTGAATTTAACACTATTTTGCCGAAATGCTGTGCCCTCTGCATAACCTCAAACTCACACTGCAAAATCCAATATCATCTTTTGAATGGTGAAAAGTCCTCCATGTTACCAATCTCAGCACGATGAAACCTGTGGATAGTTACTGTATATCATATCATTTTGGGCAAACTGTTGAAATCTGCTTTCTATCTTATCTGCCATTGATTTTAAAATCTGTAACGTCCCTGAAACACCTGGTAGGTCGATCTCATTAAACATCCAGTGTGTGTCTGCATCTGTTAACGCACCACAAAACATGAAAAATGTGGTTATTATCATCGTAGACACTTAATTTTTCTGTGGGGCAGTTCCAACTGTCGCAGCGTAATCTTCTCCAGATAAAGTCACATCCAACAATCTGTAATCCTGGATTTGCTCTTATTCCACTGAGGCCATTTGGCTTCAGGAAATATTGTTCTCCTGCAACTGCACACAGCAAAGTATAGCAACAAATATTACAAATACAGTATATTTGTGAAGAAAATGAAGTACCAGGGAACATACTATACTACTGACTTATAAAAAGATAATTATTGTAAAGAGCATTTAAATCTGGCTGTTTATATCACATTTGCTTTACTTTAATATTGTAAGTTTAATATTATAAAGCTGGCCACATAGATTTCACTGTTTCTTCACAACAATCATATCACAAAAGTCATAATCATATTTTACACATAAATGCTTTGTATACATTTGCAACATAATCAGGAAAATAAGTTTGTCTTCTCAACGAAATCAAAATCTCTTCACATGGAACACATAATACTGACAGAAATGACATTTAGTGTGGTATTACTGAGCCTAAAATAACGCTTTCATCTGGCCTAATACCTCACTTAGACTAGGGCTGGGTGATATGGTGAGAAAAATGACCCTGTGACAATCTGCTTTTTTGTGAAATGGTGGTATCATGATTCACTGTTTGTCTCTTTAAGGCACTTTTTCTCCTGATGTTTAGCCTCTGAAGCCTCTGAGCAGACGACTTTATTTAACTCTTAAAGACCAGAGCTGCACGATTAAACCAAATTGACCTAAGGCCCAAAGTCACTGGGATAGGCTCCAGTCACCCGCGACCCCGGGAACGGGAATACGCGGTAGAAAATTAATGAATGAATGACACAAAATCGCAATTAGCAAGTCGCAAAGGCTGCAATTTTTGAAGTGCAGTAATTTCTTCCACAAACAAAAAAATGTATCCAAACACTGTAGTTTGGATTTGTACAAATATGTCCTGAAACAAGTGACCAAAGCACAACAAACACAACTGAACGTGACAAAACGCAACTAAAAGGGACAAAATTGTGTTTGAAATGTGAATTTGAACAGAGTCCAATTATTAAAAACTAATAAATAATAAATACTGGCACTGGTCAGAAAAATCACAATTAGACACCGAATTTTTCCTAAATGATGCCGTTCTATTATAGGCACTAGAAAAATACAAAGTGAACATGAATTGATGATCTGTCCCCAAGAAAATCGTGATAATAATTTCTTGCCATATCGCCCAGCCCTAATACTAATAATAATGCCTTACATTGTAATGTGCAGTTCTGGTCCACAGGTTCCTCTGGGCTGAAACACAGACCTCCAGAGGCTCAGAGAGAACAGGCTTTACTCCCCTCTGTTCAGATCTCCACTCTGAGCTTGTCTGTCTGCTCCTAATCTCAGTTCAGAGCATCTTTGAACATTCCACACAGCTCCACCTTCAGGATTCACACAGGATTACGGCCCATTTGGTAGGATTATAATAACTAATGAGGCCAGAGTCAGGCAGCCCGACACGACTGACGCTTCAAACGCCCTGAATCGGAAGATTGATGAATGAGTGGATTTTGGGGAAGGCTTTTGCAATCTAATGAAAGTAAGCTCCGCAAAAAAGATCCCAACCTATTATACGACTCACCGATGAATATACATCTCCATGGTTACTGCAGGAGAAAGAGGTTTTAGGTGACTGTGGTCTTTATCAAATATGGACAAATTGGGAAATCACGGATGTTATCTAAGAACAAACTGAAGGACCAGTTCATTCAGAAGTATCACGCAAAAAAAAGCTGATACAGTCACGATGATAAGTTTAAGACCAGTAACCAGAAAAAATGACAAAAGTCAATCACTATGCAACAAGAAATGGGAGTGAAACAAAAACTGTGAGTACTTTTTTATTATTTATGAAAAACAACAATTAAACTGAAATAGTCTGTTCTGCAGCTGCCAACACCTAAAAAAAAATAATATATATATATATATATATATATATATATATATATATATATATATATATATATATATATATATATATATATATATATATATATATATATATATAATAAAAATAAATAAATAAATAATATAATAATATAAAAACTAAAACGTCCGTTGCCGTCCGTCCCCAGAGGGTCTCAGGTGGACTTAGCTCAGGGGAACACACAGGACGGTCCTAAAGAGGGATGTTCTTCTCCTGAAGAAGTCCTTTGTCCTGGGGCTTTGTGAACTGTAGTGTTGTCCTGTTAAAACCCCAGTGGTTCCACAGACGAGGCCCTCAGTCATGATGCTCTCTGCAACATCTGCACAGAGCCAGGGGCCCCTGCACCACCTGGACCCCAGAGCATTATGGCGCCCCCTCCCTGTGACGCGTAGAAAACATCTCAGGTGGATCTGCTTTTCGTGCCAGTAGCGTTGGAACCATCAGGACATCACGGTGACTTGTTTTTTTTTTTCATCAGAGAATAAAACATCAGTGTCCCATGTTTGTGTCTCTGTTCACCTGTTGACGCTGACGTCACATCCGGTGAGTCTATTCTGCGTTTGCGAGTGATCGTTCTCCACACTTTATTGTTAATCCAAGAATTATACAAAAACTATCTTACCCTCCTACACATAATTGAAAGTTTAATTGCTCCCTAAACAACCCGGAGCCTCATTTAGCTCACTTTGTTCAGTATTTCGTGGATTAAATCCCCCCCTGCCCGCTAGCATCAACCGGAGCTAGCCTAGCCGACTAGCGCCATGGCTGGCCCGTCCTCCGCCTCTTTCGCCCTTACCTGTTCAAGTTGTCATATGTTGAGTCAGAACCCTGCTTCCTTCACTGACGACAGGGAGAGTTGCGTGAAGTGTAAGCGTAGTGGTAGCTTTGGAAGCCAGGGTTACAGAGTTAGAAGCGCGGATCCGCATTGTGGAGGAGCTAAAGTCTAGCTATAGCCAGGTCGTAGCATCAGGTTTACCCGGACGCGCGCAGGTAGCAGTGTTAGCATAGTTAGCAGTGTTAGCGGTAGCAAGGCTAAGCCTCAGGATAAGACCAGCCCCCAGCGCCTCCCCAGCCGGACCAGACCAGGAACAAGACAGGGATAGATTTGTGACAGTTCGGAGGGATCGATGCGTTAAGCGCCAACCTTTAGTGCACCATAAGCTTCCGTCTGCAATAGGTTTGCCCCACTCGGCGATCACACGCCCGCCCGAGCGTGACACTCTGGTGATTGGAAGTTCCATAGTCAGAGGCGTGAAGCTGCCAGCAGCCTCAGTTAGGTGTTATCCGGGGCCAGAATGGGTGACATCGAAGGAAACCTTAGGCTTTTAAAACAGAGTAGTCAGAGGTTCCGTCGTATCGTGATTCACGGAGGTGGTAATGACACCCGGCGGAGACAATCAGAAGTGCTCAAATTGCAGGTTGGAGCGGTGTGTGACGATGTCAGCAGTCGATACCGTAATATTTTCTGGTCCCCTCCCCAATCGGGTCAATGCTGAAATGTACAGCCGCTTTTCAGCTTCAACTGCTGGTTGTCTAGTTGGTGCCCCCAAAACAACGTAGTCTTTGTTGACACTTGGAGTGCATTCTGGGAAAGCCGGGCTCATACGCAGGGATGGCATCCATCCGACTTCGGAGGGTACATCACTTTTAGTTCGAATTTGGCCGATAGCCTTAGTCGCCTAAAGTGGCGGCTCTAAATATGAGTCCCGGTGCAGAGTCTCTTCTCTGTCGCTAAGCTCTCGCCAGGTCGCTGTCACAGATCAAGTGTTCAGAGTCAAAGCAAATAGAGACTGTGCGCGTCCCTCGTGTAAATAACGCCAATAAGTCAGATCCAAATACAGATAATTTAGGTGTCAGACCAAATAACTTAATACAAATAATCCCTACACATGATACAAATAAACTAATAAATAAGCATGTAAAATGTGGATTGCTAAACATTAGGTCAATTTCCTCCAAATCACTTTTAGTTAATGAATTAATTAACGATTATAATATTGATCTTTTAGCTTTAACTGAAACTTGGCTTCAACAAGATGATTATGTCAGATTAAATGAGGCCACCCCACAGAGTCATGTTAACTTTCAAGCTGCCAGGAGCTCAGGCCGGGGAGGTGGGGTGGCAGTAATCTCACATTCTAGTTTACTCCTGAGTCCTAAAATTAATAAAATTAATAATGAGTCTTGCTCATTTGAAAGCCTTATCCTATCAATCACCTGCCCAAACTGGAAAAACCAAAAAGCTGTTTTGCTCATAATAATCTATCGACCTCCCGGTCCTTACTCTCGCTGTTCTTAACAGAATTCTTTGACTTCCTATCAAATTTAGTATTAGACTGGGAAAATATTGTGGTGGTTGGGGATTTCAACATTCATGTGAATGAAAATAATTGCCTCAGTAATGCCTTTAGCGCTTTATTAGATAGCATTGGTTTCACTCAAAATGTAAATAAACCAACCCACAGTCACCAGCACACTCTGGACCTGGTTCTAACTTATGGAATAGAGATTAGTGACCTTAATGTCTTCCCCCAAAACCCAATAATGTCAGATCACTTCCTAATTACCTTTCAGTTTTATTCTTAAGGACTATCCAGCTCCTCAGACTAAAACTATAATGAAAAGGACAATATCTGAAAAATCAATTTTAAAGTACAGAGAAATAATAGAACCAATATTAAATATTACGTCATGTGATCCTGTAGATTAACAGCGCCAGTCCCAGTGCTATTGATAACTCTGTTGACTCAATGGTCAACTCTCTAAAAGCTGCTCTTGATGTTGCAGCTCCACTTAAACAGAAAGTAATCAGGCCAAAACGAGCCTCCCCCTGGTACAATGAAGAACTACGTTCTCACAAACAAAGGGTAAGAAAACTAGAGAGATCCTTATGCCGCTCCCACACAGAAGAATCCCTAAAAGAATGGAAAACTTGCCTTCTGTCTTATAAGCAGGCTCTGCGTAAGGCTCAAACCAGATATTATTCAAATTTAATAGAAGTAAATAAAAATAACTCTAGATTTCTCTTCAGCACTGTAGCCAGGCTGACAAACTGTCACAGCGCAGTAGAACCTTCAATACCAGTTACTCTAAGCTGCAATGACTTTCTTCTATTCTTTAGCAGCAAAATCACAACTATTAGAGATAAACTAAATGCAATGACTCCCACTATCAGTACCGAGCAAGCCCAGACTGCAAAGCTAGTGTCCCATACAAATCCTTCAGTAATACTAGATGATTCACTGCTGTTGATCAGGCAGAGATAACTTCAGTCATTATGTCCTCCAAAACATCAACTTGTATTTTAGACCCAATCCCAAGTAGACTCCTCAAAGAAATTCTCCCCCTAATTATAAATCCCATTCTTAATATAATAAATACTTCACTAGAAAGCGGTTATGTCCCTCAGTCCTTCAAATATGCCATTAAACCACTTTTGAAAAAGCCTAATTTAGACCCCGACATACTGGCAAACTATAGACCTATTTCTAATCTGCCCTTTGTCTCTAAAATCCTTGAAAGAATTGTGATTAAACAGCTTTGTCGCCACCTGCAGGACAATAATTTATTTGAAGTTTTTCAGTCAGGGTTCCGTGCGTACCACAGCACTGAAACTGCACTAGTTAAAGTCACAAATGATCTGTTATTAGCTGCTGATGATGGACAGGTCTCAATCCTGGTTCTGTTGGACCTCAGCGCAGCGTTTGATACCATCGACCACAACATTCTACTGCAGAGGTTAGAATGTGATATAGGTGTCAGTGGAACCGCCCTTAGCTGGTTTAAATCCTATCTATCTGATAGTTACCAGTTTGTTAATGTAAACCAGAGATCTTCCCCATGTTCTAAAGTAACCTACGGTGTGCCGCAGGGTTCAGTACTCGGTCCAGTTCTGTTCACACTTTATATGTTGCCCTTAGGTATGATCATCAGAAAGCATGGCATTAACTTCCACTGCTATGCAGATGACACTCAGCTTTATTTATCAATGAAACCTGATCAGACCCATCAAGTAGACAGACTTAGTGCCTGCGTGAAAGACATAAAAACTTGGATGACTCTTAATTATCTGCTCCTTAACCCTGAAAAAACCGAGGTCATTCTGCTGGGCCCTAAGCACCTGCGAGACTCTTTATCCAACCAGATAGTTTCTCTGGACAATATCACTGTAGCCCCCAGCTCTACTGTAAGAAACCTTGGGGTCCTATTTGACCAAGATCTCTCGTTCAAAGCACATATAAATCAAGCCTGTAAAACAGCCTACTTTCATTTGCGTAACATAACCAAAATTAGAAAAATCCTGCCCAGAGATGATGCCGAAAAACTCATCCATGCATTTGTCACATCCAGATTAGACTATTGTAACGCCCTGCTTGCAGCGTGTCCTAAAAGCTCTATAAGAAGCTTTCAACTGGTTCAAAATGCAGCAGCAAGATTATTAACAGGTACTAGAAAAAGAGATCATATTTCACCAGTGTTAGAGTCTCTTCACTGGCTTCCTGTTGAGTTTAGAATCAAATTTAAAATCCTCCTCCTGACTTATAAAGCTTTAAACAATATGGCCCCATCCTACCTCAAAGATGCAATAGTAGCGTACCATCCAAACAGAGCTCTTCGTTCTCAAAATGCTGGACTATTGTTAGTCCCCAGAGTCTCTAAAAGCACAGTAGGAGGTCGAGCATTTAGCTACCAAGCTCCTGTGTTATGGAACCAGCTCCTGTTCATGTAAAGAGGCCGACACAGTCTCTACATTTAAGACCAGGCTCAAAACGTTCCTCTTTGAAATAGCTTATGGTCAGGCCAGTTAGGAACAGAAATAAAAACCTACAGTTTTAGCTACGCTGCCCTTGGAGCAATTCTGCTGGAGAAGTATGGCAGCTTGAACACTATCCTCTGGTTCTTCCTACTTTACCTATCAACAATATTTAATATTACTTAAACTGTAGTCTGTTCATTGCTGTTCACATGTTTCTCTTTCTCTCCACTTCCCCCGGGGAGTGGAGACTGTTTCAGGCACTGAGGCGGCTGCTCCAGTGACGACCCCCCCACCCCCATCTGTCTGGAGGATCGATCTCTACACTGGACGATCTATGCGCCACCCGCCTGGAGGAACTCCCTCAACCCTGGATTAGCCACACCTCGTCTGCCTGGACCACCTCCATCTACTTAGATTAACTGTTCCTCATCTCCTGCTGGAGGATCTCTCTACACTGGTGGACTGCTCCTCGTCCGCCTGGAGGAACTCTTTAAAGCCACCTCCCTCTTGAGTGGTTCTGGCTCCACAGTCAAGTGGATCGCGCCAGTCCTAGTTCATCTGCAGCCTGTCCGTCCGTGGGAGTAGGATCTCTCCTTCACTGTGGTTCTCCCGAGGTTTCTACTTTTTCCCGTGGGGTTTTTGTAGTTTTTCCTCGCCGCGAAGGAGGGTCAAAGGACAGGGGCATTCTGGGACCGTTATCTGAACTGCTTTTACCTGTGGCCCATCGAGGCAACTGTTGTTGTGATTTTGGGCATTATAAAAATAAATTGATTTGATTTGATTTGATTTGTAAAGTCCAAGCTGCAGTTCAGTGGCGTTCAAGGAGACGAGGCCTTTAAGACGTTTTGTTGTTTTTGAAGCCCCCAGTGTCAAATGTGTCTGATATTGTGCTACAGTCAGCACCAGAAACAGCCTTAATTTGGGTCGAGGATCGTCCAGTGTCTTCACAGACGGCCAATCAGATCCTCCGACTCAGAGCTGGTGACATGTTTTGGGTCTTCCACTTGACTTTTTTGTTCCATGACTCAGGATCTGACTGCGTCCCACCTCAGCAGCGATGGCGTGCTGTGAGAGGCCCTGCTTATGTATCTGCAATCTGCATTTTTGCACAGATGTGGGTTTTAAAGGCATGTGGTCCTAAACTTTTGATCAGCTACATACTATTTCAGTGTAATTGTTGTTTTCAATAAAATGTTTACTCAAACGTTTGTTTTTGTCTCACTCCCATTTCTTGTTGCATATTGAAGCTCTAACTTTGTTAAGATCCAACCAAGCAAAATGTGACTTTTGTCCATTTTTCACCTGGTCTTAAACTTTTAATCGTGACTGTATGAGCAAAACAAAAGCTCCATGGACAAAAATTTGCATTTTTTGAATAAAAGAATCTCTCTGCATATCAAATGAGGTAGACAAGTTACGATGTTCTCTTTTAACATTGGCCTTTTCATGTTCTGTATATATATTTTTTTTGTCATGTTTTGAAAGATGAACATGAAAATTGGTGGAAAAGTATGTGTTTTAAATCCTCCTGGTTTTTCACGTTATATCGAAATTGAACTGAGTTTGAAATATTCGTATCCTTCACTAGACGTCTGCACAGAGCTGAGCACATACATGTGACTCACACACGCAGAGGAGTGTGAAATGTCCTAAATGTAGAGTTGGGATTCCACCTGACAGCCTGGTGCTCGCCCCGGTCTGACCCTGCGTGCTCTGGGTTTGTGTCAGAGCGTGGTCCAGGCCTGACACTGGCCCACTGATTTGTTTGTGACCCACTTTATCTGAAAAAGGGTACAATCATGTGTTGTAACATTCTAATCTGGCTGAAGTTCAGAATTAAACCGTAGGGTTATCAAATCCGTTGTGTGGTTTTAAGTGCCTAGAACAGGTTTTACTAAAATTTTACTAAAACACAGTTATCATATTTAGGATTTGGACAGGTTTGGACGTCTTTTCGGTTACTTCCTGGTTGAAAAAAATCACACAAAGAAAACTGTTACCTACCAAAACTCCACAAAGAGAGCACAACTTGTTCAATTAATGTTTAAAAGAACAGAAAAAAACTCTGCTTTACTTCCTGTCATTTACATATAAAATTTTTCTTTTACAAACTCGTACTTGATTGGTGTTTCATTTATAGTTACAAGAAATATTATCCCACTAATTAAAGTCAAAGTCAGCCCCTCCTTGAACCGCCACCTTAACGTGGTGGAGGGGTTTGAGTACCCGAATGATCCTGGGAGCTATGTTGTCGGGGGCTTCATGCCCCTGGTAGGGTCACCCATGGCAAACAGGTCCTGGGTGACGGGTCAGACGAAGAGCGGTTCAGAAGCCCTTATGAATAGCAAACAATCAAGGCCAGTTACGTCGCCCGGATTGGCGTCACCGGGGCCCCACCCTGGAGCCAGGCCTGGGGTGGGTGCTCGACGGCGAGCGCCTGGTGGCCGGGCCTTTCCCCACGGGGCCCGGCCGGGCCCAGCCCGAACGAGTGACGTGGGGCCGTCCTCCCGTGGACCCACCACCCGCAGGAGGATCCATAAGGGGCCGGTGCGGAGAGATCTGGGAGGCAGTCGAAGGCGGGGACCTCGACGACCAGATTTCCGGACACAGAAACTAGCTCTGGGGACATGGAATGTCACCTCGCTGGGGGGGAAGGAGCCTGAGCTTGTGCGGGAGGTCGAGCGTTTCCGACTAGATATAGTCGGCCTCACCTCCACGCACAGCCTGGGCTCTGGAACCCGTCTCCTCGAGAGGGGCTGGACGCTTCATTTCTCTGGCGTTGCTCACGGGGAGAGGCGGCGGGCTGGTGTGGGCTTGCTCATAGCCCCACAGCTCAGCCGCCACGTGTTGGAGTTTACCCCAGTGAACGAGAGGGTCGCGTCCCTCCGCCTTCGGGTGGGGGACAGGTCTCTCACCGTTGTGTCGGCCTACGGGCCGAACAGCGGTGCAGAGTACCAGACCTTCTTGGAGTCTCTGGGAGGTGTACTGGACGGTGCACCGCCTGGGGACTCCGTTGTTCTACTGGGGGACTTCAACGCCCACGTGGGCAGCGACAGTGACACCTGGAGAGGGGTAATCGGGAGGAACGGCCCCCCGATCTGAACCCGAGCGGTGTTCAGTTATTGGACTTCTGTGCTAGTCACAGCTTGTCCATAACGAACACCATGTTCAAGCACAAGGGTGTCCATCAGTGCACGTGGCACCAGGACACCCTAGGCCGGAGGTCGATGATCGACTTTGTTGTCGTGTCATCTGACCTTGACGGCGTGTCTTGGACACTCGGGTGAAGAGAGGGGCGAGCTGTCAACCGATCACCACCTGGTGGTGAGTTGGATCCGCTGGCGGGGAGGAAGCGGACAGACTCGGCAGGCCCAAGCGTATCGTGAGGGTCTGCTGGGAGCGGCTGGCAGAGCCCTCTGTCGGCAGGGTCTTCAACTCACACCTCGGAGAACTTCTCCCAGATCCCGGGGGAGGATGGCGACATTGAGTCCGCGTGGACCAGGTTCTCCACTTCCATGGTCGATGCGGCGGCTCGTAGCTGTGGTCGCAAGGTCTCTGGTGCCTGTCGCGGCGGCAATCCCGAACCAGTGGTGGACACCGGAAGTAAGGGATGCCGTCAGGCTGAAGAAGAGTCTATCGGGCCTTGCTGGCTCGTGGGACTCCTGAAGCAGCTGACAGGTACCGGCAGGCCAAGCGTACTGCAGCCGGGCTGTCGCAGAGGCAAAAACTTCGGGATTGGGAGGAGTTCGGGAGGCCATGGAGGAGGACTATCGGTCGGCCTCAAAGAAATTCTGGCAAACCATCCGACGCCTCAGGAGGAAGCAGTGCTTCACCAACACCGTTCTGATGCGGGTGGAGAGCTGTTGACCTCGACTGGGGATGTTGTCGGAAGGTGGAAGGAATACTTTGAGGATCTCCTCAATCCCACTGTCACGTCTTCCGAGGAGGAAGCAGAGGCTGAGATCTTGGAGGCGGACTCGTCCATCACCCTGGCTGAAGTCACTGAGGTGGTTGGCAAGCTCCTTGGTGGTAAGGCTCCGGGGGTGGATGAGATCCGCCCTGAGTATCTTAAGTCTCTGGATGTTGTGGGACTGTCTTGGTTGACACGTGTCTGCAACATCGCGTGGCGGTCGAGGACGGTACCTCTGGACTGGCAGACCGGGTGGTGGTCCTCTGTATAAGAAGGGGACCGGAGGGTGTGTTCCAACCACAGGGGGATCACACTCCTCAGCCTCCCCGGTAAGGTCTATTCCAGGGTACTGGAGAGGAGAATCCGACCGATAGTCGAACCTCGGATTCAGGAGGAGCAGTGTGGTTTTTGTCCTGGTCGTGGAACACTGGACCAGCTCTATACTCTCCATCGGGTGCTCGAGGGTTCATGGGAGTTTGCCCAACCAGTCCACATGTGCTTTGTGGATCTGGAGAAGGCATTCGACCGTGTGCCCCGGGGCGCCTTGTGAAGTGCTCCGGGAGTATGGGGTCCGGGGCCCTTTGCTAAGGGCTGTCCGGTCCTTATGCGACCGGAGCAGGAGCTGCGTTCGCATTGCCGGCAGTAAGTCAGACCTGTTCCCAGTGCATGTTGGACTCCGCCAGGGCTGCCCTTTGTCACCGGTTCTGTTCATAATTTTTATGGACAGAATTTCTAGGCGCAGTCAGGGCGTGGAGGGTGTCTGGTTTGGGGACCACAGGATCTCATCTCTGCTGTTTGCAGATGATGTCGTCCTGATGGCTTCCTCAAATCAGGACCTGCAACATGCACTGGGACGGTTTGCAGCCGAGTGTGAAGCGGCTGGGATGAAGATCAGCTCCTCCAAATCCGAGGCCATGGTTCTCGACCGGAAAAAGGTGGCTTGCCCTCTCCGGGTGGGTGGGGAGTCCTTGCCTCAAGTGGAGGAGTTCAAGTATCTCGGGGTCTTGTTCACGAGTGAGGGAAGGATGGAGCGTGAGATTGACAGGCGGATCGGTGCAGCGTCTGCAGTGATGCGGGCGTTGTATCGAACCGTTGTGGTGAAGAAAGAGCTGAGTCGAAAGACGAAGCTCTCGATTACGGTCAATCTACGTTCCTACCCTCACCTATGGTCATGAGCTTTGGGTAATGACCGAAAGGACAAGATCGCGGATACAAGCGGTCGAAATGAGCTTCCTCCGCCGGGTGGCTGGGCGCTCCCTTAGAGATAGGGTGAGGAGCTCAGTCACACGGGAGGAGCTCGGAGTAGAGCCGCTGCTCCTCCACGTCGAGAGGAGCAGCTGAGGTGGCTCGGGCATCTGTTCTGGATGCCTCCTGGACGCCTCCCTCGGGAGGTGTTCTGGGCATGTCCCACTGGGAGGCGGCCCCGGGGTAGACCCAGGACACGCTGGAGGGACTATGTCTCTCGGCTGGCCTGGGAACGCCTCGGGATCCCCCCGGAGGAGCTGGAGGAAGTGTCTGGGGTGAAGGAAGTCTGGGAGTCCCTGCTTAGACTGCTGCCCCCGCGACCCGGCCCCGGATAAGCGGAAGAAGATGGATGGATGGATGGATAATTAAAGTCAAAACTAGGAAATCATAAACACCTCATACTTAAAGTGTAAAATGTCACAAAGCCAACCCTGGCACAAATGACTTTTTACTGTAAAAGTAAAGAGTGGTAGCATTATTCAAACTGATATTTCATCATCATTATTGTCAAAAAATAGGTTGGAATCTCTTTTCTAAATTCCATGCAGACAGTGTGGCCTTTCTCATCAATTTTTAGTACTGGCTAAAAAAAAACAACCTCCAAAGTGTGCTGATTCCATGCGTTCGTAGTGTGATCAGGGCCTTTCCGAAACCGCCTCCTCCTCCTCCCTTTTCCTACGCACAAATACTCACTCTGCGTGTTCCCGTGAACGAGCCGCCACATGAAGTGCTGTCCGAAACGGAGCAAGCCACAAGGAGAAGTGTCTTATCAGCATCAGAGGAGAGCAGCCCGATGTGCACGTCGCACCAGTTTAGTCCCACGTTTATTTAGAACCCATTATTTTGACATTTATTAGACAGCGAGGGGCTTTGATAAATGAGAGAGCAAGCCTCCCTGAGACACAATATGGCTTTATTCGTTTTGGGAAACACCTTATTTGTGGGATTCCTATGTGTTTGACCCGGAACATTACTATCATTTTTGTGACTTTTAAAAACTCCAGATCTTGTGAATCATACAATGTTTAGTCCTTCAAACGTCATATTATGCACTATCAGTGAATATTTACTCTTACAATACCTGAGGAATTTGTTGAACCAGTGTGTTCTTCTGCTTGAGTAAAACAGCACGACCTCTGTGTTCACTGCAGTCACCCGCCTCCTGAGTGTGTCCCCACAGACGGGTCGCACAGGCACCTCTGTCCTCTGATGCTCTGGCTGTTTTCTCTGACCTGAAGCTGTGCACACAACTTTCCCAAACTCCACACACATAATCTCTTTTCAATCTCCTCTGTAATCCCCCCGCTGTGGCAGGACGGTCTGCTCGACACAAAGGCCTTATGGTATTTGATTCTAAATATGAATTATGAAAGTTGACTGGAGTGAAGAGCTTTTCCTGCAAACGCACACGAGGACAGCAGCTACACACACGAGGACAACAGCAAACGCACACGAGGACAACAGCAAACGCACACGAGGACAACAGCAAACGCACACGAGGACAGCAGCAAACGCACACGAGGACAACAGCAAACGCACACGAGGACAGCAGCAAACGCACACGAGGACAGCAGCTACACACACGAGGACAACAGCAAACGCACACGAGGACAACAGCAAACGCACACGAGGACAACAGCAAACGCACACGAGGACAACAGCAAACGCACACGAGGACAACAGCAAACGCACACGAGGACAACAGCAAACGCACCGCGAGGACAACAGCAAGCGCTGACACGAGGACAACAGCAAGCGCACACGAGGACAACAGCAACGCGCGCACACGAGGACAACAGCAAGCGCACCACGGGGACAACAGCAAGCGACCGCGAGGACAGCAGCAAACGCACACGAGGACAACAGCAAACGCACACGAGGACAGCAGCAAACGCACACGAGGACAACAGCAAACGCACACGAGGACAGCAGCAAACGCACACGAGGACAGCAGCAAACGCACACGAGGACAACAGCAAACGCACACGAGGACAACAGCGAGCGCACAAACTGAGGACAACGCAACAAACGCGCAAAGAGGACAACAGCAAACGCACACGAGGACAACAGCAAACGCACACGAGGACAACAGCAAACGCACACGAGGACAACAGCTACACACACGAGGACAACAGCAAACGCACAAGAGGACAACAGCAAACGCACACGAGGACAGCAGCAAAGCAAGCGAGGACGCAAGCAGCAGCGAAACAGCAGCAAACGACAGCAGCAGCAACGAGGACAACAGCAAACGCACGCAAGGACAGCAGCAAGCAACAACGAGCGAGGACAACAGCAAACGCACACGAGGACAGCAGCAAACGCACACGAGGACAACAGCAAACGCACACGAGGACAACAGCAAACGCACACGAGGACAGCAGCAAACGCACACGAGGACAACAGCAAACGCACACGAGGACAACAGCAAACGCACACGAGGACAGCAGCAAACGCACACGAGGACAACAGCAAACGCACACGAGGACAACAGCAAACGCACACGAGGACAGCAGCTACACACACGAGGACAGCAGCTACACACACAAGGACAGCAGCTACACACACAAGGACAGCAGCTATACACACGAGGACAACAGCAAACGCACACGAGGACAGCAGCTACACACACGAGGACAACAGCAAACGCACACGAGGACAACAGCAAACGCACACGAGGACAGCAGCTACGCACACGAGGACAGCAGCAAACACACGAGGACAGCAGGACACACAGGACAACAGCACACACGAGGACAACAGCACACACGAGGACAGCAGCTACACACACGAGGACAGCAGCTACACACACGAGGACAGCAGCTACACACGAGGACAACAGCAAGCGACACGAGGACAGCAGCAAGCACCACGAGGACAACAGCAAGCACACGAGGACAACAGCATACGCACACTGCGAGGACAACAGCAAACGCACATGAGGACAACAGCAAACACACGAGGACAGCAGCAAACACACGAGGACAACAGCAAGCGCTGCGAGGACAACAGCAAGCGACACGAGGACAACAGCAAGCGCACACGAGGTCAGCAGCAAACGCACACGAGGACAACAGCAAACGCACACGAGGACAGCAGCAAACGCACACGAGGACAGCAGCAAACGCACACGAGGACAACAGCAAACGCACACGAGGACAACAGCAAACGCACACGAGGACAACAGCAAACGCACACGAGGACAACAGCAAACGCACACGAGGACAACAGCTACACACACGAGGACAACAGCAAACGCACAAGAGGACAACAGCAAACGCACACGAGGACAGCAGCAAACGCACATGAGGACAGCAGCAAACGCACACGAGGACAACAGCAAACGCACACGAGGACAGCAGCAGCACACGCAGGGACAACAGCAAGCGCTACACGAGGACAGCAGCAAACGCACACGAGGACAGCAGCAAACGCACACGAGGACAACAGCAAGCGCCAAACAAGGACAACAGCAAGCGCAAAGCGAGGACAACAGCAAACGCACGAGGACAACAGCAAGCACACGCGAGGACAACAGCAAGCGCCACGAGGGACAACAGCTACACACACGAGGACAACAGCAAACGCACAAGAGGACAACAGCAAACGCACACGAGGACAGCAGCAAACGCACACGAGGACAACAGCAAACGCACACGAGGGACAACAGCAAGCGCACACGAGGACAACAGCAAGCGCACACGAGGGACAACAGCAAGCGCACCGCGAGGACAACAGCAAGCGCACGAGGACAGCAGCAAGCGCACACGAGGACAGCAGCAAGCGCTACGAGGACAACAGCAAAGCGCACACACGAGGACAGCAGCAAACGACACGAGGACAGCAGCTACACACCGCGAGGACAACAGCAAACGCACACGAGGACAGCAGCAAACGCACACGAGGACAACAGCAAACGCACACGAGGACAACAGCAAACGCACACGAGGACAACAGCTACACACACGAGGACAACAGCAAACGCACACGAGGACAACAGCAAACGCACACGAGGACAACAGCAAACGCACACGAGGACAACAGCAAAAACACACAAGGACAGCAGCAAACGCACACGAGGACAACAGCAAACGCACACGAGGACAGCAGCAAGCGCACCACGAGGGACAACAGCAAGCGCGCACGAGGACAACAGCAAGCGCACACGAGGACAACAGCAAGCGCACACGAGGACAACAGCAAGCACACGAGGACAACAGCAAACTCACACGAGGACAACAGCAAACGCACACGAGGACAACAGCAAACGCACACGAGGACAACAGCAAACGCACACAAGGACAGCAGCTACACACACGAGGACAGCAGCTACACACACACACGAGGACAGCAGCTACACACACGAGGACAGCAGCGACAACAGCACACACACGAGGACAGCAGCTACACACACGAGGACAGCAGCAAACGCACATAAGGACAGGAGCTACACACGAGGACAGCAGCTACACACACGAGGACAGCAGCTACACACACGAGGACAGCAGCTACACACACGAGGACAGCAGCAAACGCACAAAAGGACAGCAGCTACACACGAGGACAGCAGCTACACACACACGAGGACAGCAGCTACACACACGAGGACAGCAGCTACACACACGAGGACAGCAGCAAACACACACACGAGGACAGCAGCTACACACACGAGGACAGCAGCTACACACACGAGGACAGCAGCTACACACACGAGGACAGCAGCTACACACAACACGAGGACAGCAGCTACACACACGAGGACAGCAGCTACACACACAAGGACAGCAGCTATACACACGAGGACAACAGCCAACACACACGAGGACAGCAGCTACACACACGAGGACAGCAGCTACACACACGAGGACAGCAGCTACACACACGAGGACAACAGCAAACGCACACGAGGTACAGCAGCTACACACACGAGGACAGCAGCTACACACACGAGGACAGCAGCTACACACACGAGGACAACAGCAAACGCACACGAGGACAGCAGCTACACACACGAGGACAGCAGCTACACACACGAGGACAGCAGCTACACACACGAGGACAACAGCAAACGCACACGAGGACAGCAGCTACACACACGAGGACAGCAGCTACACACACGAGGACAGCAGCTACACACACGAGGACAGCAGCAAACGCACACGAGGACAGCAGCTACACACACACGAGGACAGCAGCTACACACACGAGGACAGCAGCTACACACACGAGGACAGCAGCAACACACGAGGACAGCAGCTACACGAGGACAGCAGCTACACACGAGGACAGCAGCTACACACGAGGACGGCAGGACAGCAGCTACACACCACGAGGACAGCAGCTACACACCACGAGGACAGCAGCTACACACACGAGGACGAGGACCGCATCTACACACGAGGACAGCAGCTACACACGAGGACAGCAGCTACACACACGAGGACAGCAGCTACATACACGAGGACAGCAGCTACACACGCGAGGACAGCAGCTACACACACGAGGACAGCAGCTACACACACACGAGGACAGCAGCTACACACGAGGACAGCAGCTACACACACGAGGACAGCAGCTACACACACGAGGACAGCAGCTACACACACACGAGGACAGCAGCTACACACACGAGGACAGCAGCTACACACACACGAGGACAGCAGCTACACACACGAGGACAGCAGCTACACACACGAGGACAGCAGCAAACGCACACGAGGACAGCAGCTACACACACACGAGGACAGCAGCTACACACACACGAGGACAGCAGCTACACGAGGACAGCAGCTACACACACGAGGACAGCAGCTACACACACGAGGACAGCAGCTACACACACGAGGACAGCAGCAAACGCACACGAGGACAGCAGCTACACACGAGGACAGCAGCAAACACACGAGGACAGCAGCTACACACACGAGGACAGCAGCTACACACACGAGGACAGCAGCTACACACACGAGGACAGCAGCTACACACACGAGGACAGCAGCTACACACACGAGGACAGCAGCTACACACACACGAGGACAGCAGCTACACACACGAGGACAGCAGCTACACACACGAGGACAGCAGCTACACACGAGGACAGCAGCTACACACACGAGGACAGCAGCAAACGCACACGAGGACAACAGCAAACGCACACGAGGACAGCAGCAAACGCACATTAGGACAGCAGCTACACACACGAGGACAGCAGCAAACGCACACGAGGACAGCAGCTACACACACGAGGACAGCAGCTACACACACGAGGACAGCAGCTACACACACAAGGACAGCAGCTACACACACGAGGACAGCAGCAAACGCACACAAGGACAGCAGCAAACACACACGAGGACAGCAGCTACACACACGAGGACAGCAGGTACACACACGAGGACAGCAGCTACACACACGAGGACAGCAGCTACACACACGAGGACAGCAGCTACACACATGAGGACAGCAGCTACACACACGAGGACAGCAGCTACACACACGAGGACAGCAGCTACACACACAGGACAGCAGCTACACGAGGACAGCAGCTACACACACGAGGACAGCAGCTACACACACAAGGACAGCAGCTATACACACGAGGACAACAGCAAACGCACACAAGGACAGCAGCTACATACACGAGGACAGCAGCTACACACACAAGGACAGCAGCTATACACACGAGGACAACAGCAAACGCACACGAGGACAGCAGCTACACACACGAGGACAGCAGCTACACACACAAGGACAGCAGCAAACGCACACAAGGACAGCAGCAAACGCACACGAGGACAGCAGCTACACACACGAGGACAGCAGCTACACACACAAGAACAGCAGCTACACACACGAGGACAGCAGCTACACACACGAGGACAACAGCTACACACACGAGGACAGCAGCTACACACACGAGGACAACAGCTACACACACGAGGACAGCAGCTACACACACGAGGACAGCAGCTACACACACGAGGACAACAGCAAACGCACACGAGGACAGCAGCTACACACACGAGGACAGCAGCTACACACGAGGACAGCAGCTACACACACGAGGACAGCAGCAAACACACACGAGGACAACAACTACACACACGAGGACAACAGCAAACGCACACGAGGACAGCAGCTACACACACGAGGACAGCAGCTACACACACAAGGACAGCAGCTACACACGAGGACAGCAGCTACACACACAAGGACAACAGCTACACACACAAGGACAGCAGCTACACACACGAGGACAGCAGCTACACACACGAGGACAGCAGCTACACACACACGAGGACAACAGCTACACACATGAGGACAACAGCAAACGCACACGAGGACAGCAGCTACACACACGAGGACAGCAGCTACACACGAGGACAGCAGCTACACACACGAGGACAGCAGCTACACACACACGAGGACAGCAGCTACACACACGAGGACAGCAGCTACACACACACGAGGACAGCAGCTACACACACACGAGGACAACAGCTACACACACGAGGACAGCAGCTACACACGAGGACAACAGCTACACACACGAGGACAGCAGCTACACACACGAGGACAGCAGCTACACACGAGGACAGCAGGTACACACACGAGGACAGCAGGTACACACACGAGGACAGCAGCTACACACACGAGGACAGCAGCTACACACACGAGGACAGCAGCAAACGCACACGAGGACAACAGCAAACGCACACGAGGACAGCAGCTACACACACGAGGACAACAGCTACACACACGAGGACAGCAGCTACACACACGAGGACAGCAGCTACACACACGAGGACAGCAGCTACACACACGAGGACAGCAGCTACACACACCAGGACAGCAGCAAACACACACGAGGACAGCAGCTACACACACGAGGACAGCAGCTACACACACGAGGACAGCAGCTACACGAGGACAGCAGCTACACACACGAGGACAGCAGCTAAACACACGAGGACAACAGCAAACGCACACGAGGACAGCAGCAAACGCACACGAGGACAGCAGCTACACACGAGGACAGCAGCAAACGCACACGAGGAAAGCAGCTACACACACACGAGGACAGCAGCTACACACACGAGGACAGCAGGTACACACACGAGGACAGCAGCTACACACACGAGGACAGCAGCTACACACACGAGGACAGCAGCTACACACACGAGGACAGCAGCTACACACACACGAGGACAGCAGCTACACACACGAGGACAGCAGCTACACACACGAGGACAGCAGCAAACGCACACGAGGACAACAGCAAACGCACACGAGGACAGCAGCAAACGCACATTAGGACAGCAGCTACACACGAGGACAGCAGCAAACGCACACGAGGACAGCAGCTACACACACATGAGGACAGCAGCTACACACACGAGGACAGCAGCTACACACACAAGGACAGCAGCTACACACACGAGGACAGCAGCAAACGCACACAAGGACAGCAGCAAACACACACGAGGACAGCAGCTACACACACGAGGACAGCAGGTACACACACGAGGACAGCAGCTACACACACGAGGACAGCAGCTACACACACGAGGACAGCAGCTACACACATGAGGACAGCAGCTACACACACAAGGACAGCAGCTACACACACAAGGACAGCAGCTATACACACGAGGACAACAGCAAACGCACACGAGGACAGCAGCTACACACACGAGGACAGCAGCTACACACACGAGGACAGCAGCTACACACACAAGGACAGCAGCTACACACACGAGGACAGCAGCTACACACACGAGGACAGCAGCTACACACACAAGGACAGCAGCTACACACACAAGGACAGCAGCTATACACACGAGGACAACAGCAAACGCACACGAGGACAGCAGCTACACACACGAGGACAGCAGCTATACACACGAGGACAACAGCAAACGCACACGAGGACAGCAGCTACACACACGAGGACAGCAGCAAACACACACGAGGACAACAACTACACACACGAGGACAACAGCAAACGCACACGAGGACAGCAGCTACACACACGAGGACAGCAGCTACACACACAAGAACAGCAGCTACACACACGAGGACAGCAGCTACACACACAAGGACAACAGCTACACACACGAGGACAGCAGCTACACACACGAGGACAGCAGCTACACACACGAGGACAGCAGCTACACACACACGAGGACAACAACTACACACACGAAGACAACAGCAAACGCACACGAGGACAGCAGCTACACACACGAGGACAGCAGCTACACACGAGGACAGCAGCTACACACACGAGGACAGCAGCTACACACACGAGGACAGCAGCTACACACACGAGGACAGCAGCTACACACGAGGACAGCAGCTACACACACGAGGACAGCAGCTACACACACGAGGACAGCAGCTACACACACAAGAACAGCAGCTACACACACGAGGACAGCAGCTACACACACAAGGACAACAGCTACACACACGAGGACAGCAGCTACACACACGAGGACAGCAGCTACACACACGAGGACAGCAGCTACACACACACGAGGACAACAACTACACACACGAGGACAGCAGCTACACACACGAGGACAGCAGCTACACACGAGGACAGCAGCTACACACACGAGGACAGCAGCTACACACACGAGGACAGCAGCTACACACACGAGGACAGCAGCTACACACACACACGAGGACAGCAGCTACACACACGAGGACAGCAGCTACACACACGAGGACAGCAGCTACACACACGAGGACAGCAGCTACACACACGAGGACAGCAGCTACACACACGAGGACAGCAGCTACACACACACGAGGACAGCAGGTACACACACGAGGACAGCAGGTACACACACGAGGACAGCAGCTACACACACGAGGACAGCAGCTACACACACGAGGACAGCAGCAAACGCACACGAGGACAACAGCAAACGCACACGAGGACAGCAGCTACACACACGAGGACAACAGCTACACACACGAGGACAGCAGCTACACACACACGAGGACAGCAGCTACACACACGAGGACAGCAGCTACACACACGAGGACAGCAGCTACACACACGAGGACAGCAGCTACACACACACACGAGGACAGCAGCTACACACACGAGGACAGCAGCTACACACATGAGGACAGCAGCTACACACACACGAGGACAGCAGCTACACACACGAGGACAGCAGCTACACACACGAGGACAGCAGCTACACACACACACGAGGACAGCAGCTACACACACGAGGACAGCAGCTACACACACACACGAGGACAGCAGCTACACACACAAGAACAGCAGCTACACACACGAGGACAGCAGCTACACACACAAGGACAACAGCTACACACACGAGGACAGCAGCTACACACACGAGGACAGCAGCTACACACACGAGGACAGCAGCTACACACACACGAGGACAACAACTACACACACGAAGACAACAGCAAACGCACACGAGGACAGCAGCTACACACACGAGGACAGCAGCTACACACGAGGACAGCAGCTACACACACGAGGACAGCAGCTACACACACGAGGACAGCAGCTACACACACACGAGGACAGCAGCTACACACACGAGGACAACAGCTACACACACGAGGACAGCAGCTACACACACGAGGACAACAGCTACACACACGAGGACAGCAGCTACACACACGAGGACAGCAGCTACACACACGAGGACAGCAGGTACACACACGAGGACAGCAGGTACACACACGAGGACAGCAGCTACACACACGAGGACAGCAGCTACACACACGAGGACAGCAGCTACACACACGAGGACAGCAGCTACACACACGAGGACAGCAGCTACACACACGAGGACAGCAGCTACACACACGAGGACAGCAGCTACACACACGAGGACAGCAGCTACACACACGAGGACAGCAGCTACACACACGAGGACAGCAGCTACACACACGAGGACAGCAGCTACACACACACACGAGGACAGCAGCTACACACACGAGGACAGCAGCTACACACACGAGGACAGCAGCTACACACACACGAGGACAGCAGCTACACACACGAGGACAGCAGCTACACACACGAGGACAGCAGCTACACACACACACGAGGACAGCAGCTACACACACGAGGACAGCAGCTACACACACACGAGGACAGCAGCTACACACACGAGGACAGCAGCTACACACACACGAGGACAGCAGCTACACACACGAGGACAGCAGCTACACACACGAGGACAGCAGCTACACACACGAGGACAGCAGCTACACACACGAGGACAGCAGCTACACACACGAGGACAGCAGCAAACGCACACGAGGACAGCAGCTACACACACACGAGGACAGCAGCTACACACACACGAGGACAGCAGCTACACACACGAGGACAGCAGCTACACACACGAGGACAACTTGTGTCACATCTGCTGCTCCAGCCAGTAAGTAACATTGTACATTTCACCAAAATTGTGAAAACTAAATCGGGAAAACAAGGCAAGATCCAGCAAAATCTTAAATGGAAGTATATTTTAGTGAAAAAAACACCTTTGAAACCTGACTTCTTCCTGACTTAGCTGTGTGTATCTCTATAATTCCACAGTGATTTACCACAATCCAAAGCAAATTCCGACAGCCTCGTCCTGCATGCTTTCTTCTGCAGCTGTGCAGAATTATATTATGCAGTGAAAATTCATCTCACAGGCCATGAAAAATGCACAGAATATTTCCTATTGATTTTGTGCCAGAGTCCACTTATGCTGAGGTTGTAGATGTGCAGGCGCCCTCATCACTCTGAGGCCGCCGCTTCAGTTAGTGCTTTACCTCATTATTGAATATGAGTCTTCTTTAATAAGACAAAGCAGACAGCACCTGCCTCTTCCCTGCCCCTCATGCAGCTCTGATCAGTGAAGGAAAGTCATGAAGTACAAAAGGAAAAGGGCCATATCTAAGGCACATTTTGAGGTACCTGTACCTTTTACTCAAGTCATTTGAAAAATGTTTAACTTTTACTTCACTATATTTGATGTACTTTCTACACTGCATTTTGAACTGGACTGAAAGGTATAGTTTCATATGTTTTGAGGGGTTATTTTTAGCACGTTCAGGGTGACATCACAGAAAAAAAAAAGTATATCTAGCCTGTCTTGATTTGAATCATTTGAGTAGTTATTTTGATGATAGCTTATTTGATGCAGAATATTTCACTGGTTTGAAGGTATTTCTGTCATAAGAAAATGTATGTGGCCATGGGGTAAGTTAAAAGATCTAAACCCATTGGCAGATAACTCAGCTTGATGTAAGGAGCAATGTATTTAATCAAGTCAAAAACACTTTGAAACAAGTCAAATTGTCTAGTTTCATCAAATAAATAGCCTTAACTAATCTTAACTAGTCAAAATGTCTAAAATTAGGATTCAAAGACATTTTAACGCATCTAGAAATTCCTTTTTTGCAGTGATCAGGCATAAAGGTTTTGAGTTCAAGTCCTGGCTTTGAACAAACAAAAGTTTATACATAAAATTCACAAAATAAATTTGAAATGGATTGGAATTGCTACTGACCACAGATCTGCACAATCTGTTAACAAATGTAATACTTTCGTTACAAAATTTGTGTGAAATACTTTCTTCTTTATTCATTATTCTCTTTTAAACGGTCCACCCAAACCTTTTTATTTGCTCTTGTATCTGTACTTTTACTTCAGTAACAAAATGGATTTGCTCTGGACAGCAGGAGCATGTGCCCAGGCTCATGTGTGGACCGGGCTCTGGTCTGTGTGGACCGGGCTCTGTGTGGCCCTGGCTCTGGTCTGTGTGGACCGGGCTCTGCGTGGCCCGGGCTCTGTGTGGCCCGGGCTCTGGTCTGTGTGGCCCTGGCTCTGGTCTGTGTGGACCGGGCTCTGCGTGGCCCGGGCTCTGTGTGGCCCGGGCTCTGGTCTGTGTGGACCGGGCTCTGGTCCGTGTGGACCGGGCTCTGGTCCGTGTGGGCCCGGGCTCTGGTCTGTGGGTGGCTGTCACGGCCCGTGTCTGCAGGAGCACGTTTAAACCAGTGGCAGCCTGTGTCACACACACATTCACTGCTGGCCGCTCAGTGCTTTTAACTGTGCCCCAGACACTTCAGCAGCACCGCCAGCTGGCAGACTGCCTCCATCTGTCCCAGGGCAGCTGTGGCTACAGAGGTAACTTACCACCACGAGACGTGAGGGCTGAGTGACCAAAATATGACATTCTTTAAAAGCAGATCTCACTGGTCAATGGTAGTCACAGCACAGTCACGTTTAACCTTTAGTGTTACTCAGAACATATGAGTCAAGACAGTGCCATTTTGTTCAGCGTTTAGTTCAGTTTACTTTATTTGGACAGTTTTATCAGAGGCGAGTAGACTAACTTTACTTGAAAAAAATAAAAAAAGTTAAAGTACAAAGTAGTACAAAGTAGTGGTCCAAGAAATCACTCGAGAGAGAAAAAGAGTACTTAAGGAAACTATCTGATTTATCATTTGAATTGAATGCACTTTTAAGGACTTTATGTTAAATTAATAGATAATGAACAGAATTTGCTTTTTAAAAAGATACAAAAATGCAAAGTGTAAGAAACACAAATGTTCAAATCATTTCATATTGTCAACATAAAGCTTTTGTCACTTTTTAAATCTACTCACAGTGAGAAGAGGAACAAGAGAGAGACTGTTACAGAATAGATTTCTAAAGTAAGAGGAATTCTGGAGACTAGATTTCAGCATCTCATTTGACTCTCCCTCATTAATTTACCATGGAGCAAAAAAACAAAAGCTAGCGTGCCCCAGCATGCTAATATAAGCACAGAAGTGTAATGAACTAACCCGGGCTCACACCAAACTGTTACTGTGATACTCTGAATCGAGTGCTGCACATGAATCAGCCTGAAAGGGCTCTCGCTGAAGGCCAGCTGGATGTTTAAAAAAATACTCCCCACAGTTTGTGGAAGAAACGGAAAAATCAAAGAAAATCACATATATATTTACAGTCCACAAAAACTAAGGAACCAACTGTGCCAAAGGAGGTCAAAGTATGTTCATCTGTGCCTCAATGTTTGTTTTGGTTCGTTTGGGCTCTTCACCTTTGACTTCAGCTCAAACCACAAGGTTGTTCCAGTCCCAACAGCACGAGGCCAACAAGGTGGATTCTCAAAGAGTTTACCACAAGCAGGAGTTTTTTGCGAGGCTCAGGGAAGAAGCAGAGAAGACAAGCTCGTAAACAGGGTGAATGAAGCTACAGTAACTACAATTCCAGCTGTGTTTTTGATGAGAAAGCTCATAAAGGTTCATTTTATATAGTCTGTGTCCTTTAAGTACAATGATGTTATCAGGGCCATGGGTTAGGTGGATTTGTTTCTGAGAACTGACTTCAATGACAGGATGTGCATGATTACTCAAGCATACATAAAGCACTCAAAAACAACTCTGAGTAAGCTAATAATGAGAGGAGACCTGGTTGATAGCACTTTAAAGCTGATTTTGCTTCAAATTTTAATAGCAGAAAATGTAAGACATTTTGTGCAGCTTAATGTAGACACCCATCTAATTTGTATGAATATGTTCATGTCACACATCAAGGTCTGCACAAATAACACACTTGTTATTCAGTGGGGATCTGAGGCTGGAGCAGATGTTGGCATACATTAAGCACATTCCCTGCACAGTGACTGCCGTGGACCTCCAAAGGTCAGAGAGGAAGAGAGAAGACTTATTGACAAAAGGCACAGGTAACAGATGGCCAGGAAAAGGTTATCCCTGTCCAAGCAGCAGCGCTCCCCGAGCCATTTACATAGAGCCGTAATGTGGAGCAGCGCCTGACGGATGGAACGCACTCTGCACACAACATGCTCAGCATTCACATCATTTACTGACACTTTCATTTCCAAACACATCAAGGGCATGGGCAAAAGACGTTATGTTAAACCTTAACTTAAATTAATTTTAATGACAGCAGTTACAGCAATTCAAATGTGCTTGAGAACAGAGAGGACACTGAGTAGGAGGCAGGGCTCACAGAAGGCGTTTTCACACAGTACCAAGAACCAAGTCCCTATAATCCTGTATGTTCCTATTTGGTCAAAGGAACCCCCCTGTCATCCTGATTCCCACAGCTTCATGACTGGAAGTGGGTCTAACTGGCTTTAAGATTAGCATCTGTGATGTATATTTAAACATATGAGACTGTCAGGGAATTATCACAAAGACAATTGAACCTAGACAGTCTGAGAGAACAACCTTCTACTGACTGAGAATTAAACAGGTAATCAGATACTGGCCCTTAGGCTATTTTACGTGCACGATGCACGGGGAGAGGGTGAGAGTGGCGCTTATCATCGGCTCGTCCCAACAGCAGAAGTGACGCTCTGTTCAACTCTCTGCAGTGGCGCCTCTGTCTGCTCGTCCCAGCAACAGCCTCTTCCAACTTGCCAACTCCCTTCCCCTGCCTTTTATACAGTTTAAACAAGTATAGGTCAGCATTACCCTGTTGCTCCCATGACCTTGCAGGTCAGAAACAACAGCTGATCACAGAAATAGGAAACAGGTCGAAAAGACAACACTATATAAGGTTGTAAACAACATCGCTTGCACTAAGCATCTAGTTGCCTATTCTGGTAGTCAGCATGTCACACGTAAGCATATTCTTATGTGTCATTTTGACAATCCCTTAATGAAAATTCTCTTACAGAGACGCTGAGGGACTCACCAATTTACAGAAATGCAGTGAAAGTCTTCACATGTCAAGCCTTTATGTCCGGTGACTATAGCAGGAGCTCCAGTACAGCATGTTCGAAATATTGTGAGTGGAGAGAGCAATGTGGGGGGCGAGAGCAGAACACCCAACACTCCAGCACCTGATAGCTAAATTATATATATTAAAATAATGTCACTGATACTTCAGTATCAGTGACATTATTTTAATTGAACACAAATGTTGCAGGTGTGAGCAGCTGCAGGAGGAGGCACACTCAGCATTTATTCCACTGGTGCAGTTAAACGTGTTCTGTAAACACAGAGCTTCTCTCCTTAAAGATGAAATCAGCACAGATCAGGTGTCTGCAGCAGAGCATGAATATTCTTTGCCTGTGGTCAGAGGAAACATTAAACATTAACGCCACAGCAGCGCTTTGAAATGGGCCTGTGTGAAAGGGAGGGGCCAAAGGGCCTGAGGGAAGAGGCACGGAGAAGAGGCTGGTGGAAGCATCACCTCAGGAAGACTGAAGAAGCTTTCAGAAGAGATGTGTGGAAACATCACCTCACAAAGACTGAAGAAGCTTTCAGAAGAGATGTGTGGAAACATCACCTCACAAAGACTGAAGAAGCCTTGATGTGTGGAAACTCATGCCTGCATTTGTGGACTGTGTCGGTGCTGCCTGGAGAGCACCTTCAAAGTGCCACCACACTAACACGCCACGTCTGCG
Organism: Rhinogobius similis; assembly: GCA_019453435.1. Classification (NCBI taxonomy): domain Eukaryota; kingdom Metazoa; phylum Chordata; class Actinopteri; order Gobiiformes; family Gobiidae; genus Rhinogobius; species Rhinogobius similis. Next base: position 235,740 of record CM033637.1, on the reverse strand, counting down.
ATGTATTCTTGTTATTCGATGCAAATGTATGTGTAATGTGTTTTAAACCATTAAAACCATTTTAAACCAGTGTAGAGAACAAGTTGCTTTTGTTCTGTTCCTTTTCATTGTTTTTTGGTATGTTTATCTGTATGTCACTGATATGTTATGAATGAAACAAAGAAAAACCTAGAAGAAGAGGGTGCACCTGAGGAGGCACAAGCTGACAAGCAACCGGATGCTCAATCTTTTGCCCTAAAAGCTCCTAAATGAGGTAAGAGAACGGGCTTAAGCCTTAATGGAGCTGTCCTTTGCAAAGCCAAAGAGGAGCAGTTCAGGATCTTTAAAGTACTTCTAAGGAACATTCAAACAAGTTCCCCTAAAACAGCACGTGAGAGGATGGTGGAGAAGCAGAACAGAGTTAAAGTTAAAGAGCGTTTCTTCGCAGAGGAGAGGCGTAAAGGAACTCAAAATAGCTCTCCAATTTCAGTCGACCCAAACTGGATGGAGTTTCACTCATACTGTGTTTCGAACAGTGAGGAAATACTTCTACCTGAGTCGCTCTCTCCAAGGCCCGAGGCAGAAAAAGGTAAAGACGCAACCGACGTCTCTCTCAGAACGCCAAAATGAATGAGTGCATTGACTGCCTGAAGGACTTGATCAGCAGTAACAAATCCTCAATAGAAGAGCTGAAACAGACCGCAGAAGTTCTGTTTAGGAAATGAATGATGTGCAGGTCAATTCAAAGAAGATCTCACCTCCAGGGACAAGGAGATACCCAAATAAAGGCAGCAGGCAGAGAAGGAAAGCGATCAAGAGCTTTCATCAAATTAGATTACAGTGTTGAAGTTGTTTTTGTTTTTTTTAACAGGACCACGTACAATGACAAAGATGCTTGCACCAGATTGTAGTTATGCAAGCAAACTTCCATCTGCAGTCCTAGATCATGGAGGGGAGGGGGGCAAAGAGTGTTATTTACAGTGCAACAAGACTATAACATATATAGTCTTACTTTAATTACCTTGTGGCCTGTGACATAAGATTGAAGCTATTGTTACCTTATAAGTGAACACAGTAATGTTATAAAATGCAAGAGGCTATAGGTTTGTAGAAGGAAAAAAACAGAGATCAAGAAACTCATTAAGTTAAAAATGATGAAAAAATATGGAAATCTCAATGGGGGGTAACTGCTGCTTTTGCCGTAGAACAAATCAAGCAGCAGGCGATGCTATTTTATTGAATAATTTCAAAGGAACAATTAAATATTCGGTTGCATCTGCTGTAAAGATGGGAGGTGGATCATATAGATATTATATAGATATTTCACTATTTATAATCAAAGTCAACACTTCAGCACTTGCAAAAACAATGATTACCATATTTAAAGATAAAATTGAAGGTTCAGTCTTAATTATAGGAAGAAATTTGAATGACGCACCAAATGATTTTGTGGATGGAAAACCAGCCGAACATGCTCTGACATCTACATTTAAAAGCACATTATGGCTGTCACAACTGCATGTATCTGACGTGTGGCTTGGAATCAAATAAACCTGGTCAAACTCAATTAGAACCCTTTGTTCTGGAAGTGACTTAGGGCTTGTATCACCAGAGAGTCTCCAGTTTATCAAAGGAATCTCCCATAGCTACGCTCTGTTCTCTTACTACCAGTTCATTTCAATTAATCTGTGTGAAAAAGAAGAAAGTAATAAGAATACAAGAGGTTACTGGAAACCGAACATTAATCTACTGAATGAGCATTTTCTATGATATTGTTGTGATATATTTAAAGACAATAACACAGACCCTTTAAAAGTGTGTAAACCAAAACATTCTAAATTTGGAATGGAGGCAAAAGTGAAGTGGAACATATTGTGATTTCACTGGAGAAACTGGGATTTAGCCTCAGAATATCACAAAATATGAAAAACTGAGACGATTTTGGAAAATGAAAAGCACTCAGACACATGAGTGACATCAGAGCTGCTGCAGAACACAATTATTATAGCATTTTAGCATTATGTTTTAAGAAATTATGATAAACTCTTTGCATCTTTGATGAAGGAACAAACCAGATTCATGGGTTTTACTGGACAAACACACACAGAAATGTTGAGCCCACAATAATTTTTCATTTTATCTAGAGATATATTAGATACTATTCCATAAATTAGATTCTTTTGAAGCTAAAATACAATTTTAAAGCTAGAAAATTAAACTGACATTTCTACCCTGGAAATTCAAATGTGTTGCTTAAAACACACTTAAAACCAGTAGAATTGAGATAATTTGTGGCCCATCGAGGCAACTGTTGTTGTGATTTTGGGCATTATAAAAATAAATTGATTTGATTTGATTTGAATTTATAATAATTTATTTAGCTAAACTATGAAAAATGCACAGACAACTTAATTTAGCCTCCAGTCGCCTCCATTCTGGAGTTCTGATGACATCACAATTTAAAGGGTCTATTGGAACATGGCATTTTTTTAATTGAAGGTAAGAGAAAAGGCAATTGCACTAAGTTATTGAATAAACAGATTAAGATCCAGAAGGAAAGCAAAATCTTAGAGGCTCTAAAAGTTTTGATATTAAAGGACACACATTCTGCTACAGTGACCATTTTGAGCTTTTAACGATTTTCTAACAATGTTCCATCATAAAAAACATACCGGAAGTAGCATTCAGTTGCATTCACACTGTTTTGAGGAATGATCATTAAAAAATCCTCCCCCATCCGAGGGTCAAATACACTTCCTGCAGAACTCACTCAATCAGGGACGTATTTTCGGGTCATCTACTACATTTATCCAAGAATCTTCTGCTGTTTTAAGTCCTTAAATCATCACTTGTTCTGAGCATTTCTGCCTCTAAACACGATAACTTCTGCTGCAAATCCGCATCTTAACGTCTTTTCAGCACGAACTTCACTAGATTGTATATTGCACTGGCGCCATCTGTTGGCTGGATGTACGCAGTAAGTGTGATTCCACAGTGGTTGATAAAGAAAGTAATTGGATGAATAATAAACTTTTTGTTGTTTTGAAACATGAGATGGCAAATTCAAGGTACTCAAGAGCATGTTTAAAAGCTAACAATAAGCTACAATATGAAAAATGCAGAATATTATTCCTTTAACACCGAACCTGAATGAGGAGGAGGAGAAAATCAAATTTACAAGACTAAAAGAAGAAATGGATAAAGCATATCGTAAAATGGCAAAAGGCACATTTGTAAGATCCCGTCGTAAATGGCTAGAGCATGGAGAAAAAAATACCAGCTATTTCTTTGCTTTAGAAAAACGGAATCAAAAAAGAAACAATATCACTGTATTAAAAGATAATGATAGAATGATGACTAAGCCCAGTGATGTAATCTATCAGTGATATTAGCAGGATTACTACTGCAACATCACATGGTCAGTAGGGTCACACTAACCTGTCTCATGGCGGTCTAAACCCAGCTCACGTTCCCCGTCAGTGGGTGAACGATCCAACGCTCTGTGAATTCTGCTTCACAATGACAGGAAGAGCCCATATCGATGGATCAATAAGCGACGACGCTATGAACGCTTGGCCACCACAAGCCAGTGATCCCTGACACCTCCAGCTTAAAACCCAAAAGGTCAAGGATGATACAAATACACTATTGGGTACAAATAAAAAAGTATGATTGTCATAAATGTCATATTCATTACATTTAATTCAAGTGCATTACATTGCTGTCAGGGCAAGTTGAGGGTATTATATTCAAGGGATTAACTACTAAGATCCTCATCTAAATTTAAATTATATTCAACTATCCCCTTATCCCCCTCCTTGAACCACCACCTTAACGTGATGGAGGGGTTTGACTGAATGATCCTGGGAGTTCTGTTGTCGGGGGCTTCATGCCCCTGGTAGGGTCACCCATGGCAAACAGGTCCTGGGTGACGGGTCAGAAAGCCTCTTATGATAAGCATTAGATCAAGGTCGTGTACGTCGCCCGGATTGGCATCACCGGGGTCCCACCATGGAGCCAGGCCTGGGGTGGGTGCTCGACGGCGAGTGCCTGGTGACCGGGCCTTTCCCCACGGGGCCCAGCCGGGCACATCCCGAAGGAACGTGGGGCCGTCCTCCCGTGGACCCACCACCTGCAGGAGGATCCATAAAGGGCCGGTGCAGAGAGATCTGGGTGGCGGTCGAAGGCAGGGGCCTTGACAACTGGATTTCCGGACACAGAAACTAGCTCTAGGGACATGGACCGTCACCTCGCTGGGGGGGGGCCTGAGCCTGTGCGGGAGGTCGAGCGTTACCGACTAGATATAGTCGGCCTCACCTCCACGCACAGCCTGGGCTCTGGAACCCGCCTCCTCGAGAGGGGCTGGACGCTCCATTTCTCTGGCACTGCCCGCGAGGAGAGGCTGGTGTGGGCTCACAGCCCCACAGCTCAGCCGCCACGTGTTGGAGTGCACCCCAGTGTTGTGTCAGCCTATGAGCACCCCTCACCCGTAGCTTGCGAACCACTGCTTTATAAGAACTTTCACTGGTACTTCTGGGGCTGCCCTTTGGCTTTTCCAGTGGAGGACTTCACACAGGGTTACCATCTAACCTGCACAAGTCACCAGTGTCTGCCGGGGACAAGTGCCTTATCCGAGCAAATCTGTGTTCAGAGTCTCTAAATGAGACTACAACAGTTTTGAGGTGTAACAGAGCCAAATGGTTTTAAACAAAGACATCCAGGTGCAAGACTTTTATTATCCCATTAAATCCTGATACTAGATGCTGCAAAAATTCAGTCTATGACATGTCTAACTTAAAGTGCACACAGAGCCTGGACCATCAACAGTGATAAAAACCAAAATCTGGTATGCACTTAATATATTCTACTGCTGCAATAACATCTGAGGCTGAGCATATCGTTTGTGTAGGTTACAACCTGCAATAAACCCTGATTTGTGCCCTGAGTTTTAGATTAGATGACAAAAGAAATGGGTTTTAAAGCAGGAAAAGCCTACAACAGTGACACAACTAAATTCTAATCACTTGCCATATTCTCAAGTGATAACATACATGTAGGCAAAAGGCTGCAGCCTAAAAGACCAAGATTTTAACCAATATTCAAATCAGAAATTACATATTTGATTTAAATTATTGATAAAAAACAAGACAACAGCCTAAAGACCGAAACTGAAAAGCCTCTGACAATGATGTCTGTTGTCTTTCAACAGTTGTATACAGAATAATGTATGTTCATTTCCTTAGACTTAAAGACCTGAGTTTTATTTACTCTAGTTAAGATACATTCTCTTTTCACATTGTTAGAAGTGACTTCATGGAAAGACATTGAGTTTATGTTATGATGTATAATCTGTGCTTATTATAAATGCAATCAGGCACATTGTACACTATGAATCATGGGAAAATAACACTATCCCAGACATGTGATTCTCTGTCATGATGCAGCTTCAAAAGAGCTAAAAGCTAATTGTAAAGAGAGTTAGAGGAACTATATGGAAACAACTGCATAAGACTGTTCCAGGTTGTTTCTGAGTCATGGAGCAATATTGAGTGAAAGGAAGGACTATGTGGGCGGGGCTAACGGTTCAAAGAAAAACACGTTTCTGTCTCACAGTTCAAAATCAAGAACAGGACCTTTAATTATATGTCTTAAGTTTCTAAATTGTCTCTGCCAGAGCTGGGAAAAATACTTAAAAAGCATTTTTGGTGGCAGTTTACGGAATATCCTGCAGTATGATGTGTGGAGTGTTTTGAACTTCCATTCCATTGATTTGCATTATATTATAGGGTTAGAATTGTACAACATACAGTATTACTAAAATAAGTTTAGGTATGATCAACCTTCTTTTTGCTGTATACATTTATTATTGAACATGCATGTACTACACATTCTGCAGTATGTTCATATTGCTGGGTGGCTCAAAGCTTAAATTGTGGGAATAGATACCACAATGTTTTCATTTGATCCTGGAAAACTGGCTGCACTCTGAATGACATTAGGGCTCTCTCTCTCTCTTTCTCTGTATAGTCGGCAGGATCGTGAGGCCCCGCTTTCACCATCTGTATAATCTAAATATGTTGAATCCTTCTATAAGAATATTTACCGCTCTGTAACCCAACCTGATGTTTGTGATGTTTTTATGGAATTTTATGGAAGCGGTGAAGAGTCATAGTCCCAACGTCTCCTTAAAAAATCCCTTAAAAAAGCTAACTGCTAAAAAGGGACTGCCATCATTATGTTTTGGAATATTGTTGCGCAGACTTTGTTCATCGCACTTACCCAGTGCATACAAGCTGGAGCCCTGTCCCCATCTATGAAACAAGGGCTTATATGTTTGATTCCAAAACCAGATAAAGACCCACTGATACTTGAAAATTGGTGCCCAATTACACTTCAAAACACAGATTACAAAATTCTCGCCTCAGTCTTTGCAAAATGTCTAAAAACGGCTCTTTCAGACATCATCAGTGAGACCCAAACTGGCTTCATGAATAATCGACATATAAGCTCTAATAGAAGATTACATTTATACCTGGTTTCTTGATTTCTACACGACATTTCACATGGTTCAACACCATTTTCTGTTTAGTACATTGAAGATGTTTGGTTATGGCACGTATTTACTTCCATTGTCAAGATGTTATACAATGGCATAAATAGCAGTGTAATGCTGTATCCATTTACAACTCAGTTTTACAGTTTAGTGCTCAGAACAGCAGGATGTCCTCTATCCCTATTGTTATTTTTATTGGCCATGGAAGTTTTATCAGTCTAAATCAAAAATACCAACTGTATACAAGGAATTCATATATTTCATAAAAACTCAATTGGCCGATGATACAGCTCTTTTCTTAAAAGACAGACATTTGAAGGCACACTATTGAACTGATCCTTATATTTTTAGATGCATCTGCACTTAAACTAAATACCAAAAAATGTGAAATAATGTGTTTATATAATTGTGTTGACCAATCAATTTGTGACATTGACGTAAAAAATGAAAAAATCTTGGAATACATATCATAAAAGATTGGAATGAAGGAGAACAGGGAAACTTCCTGCCTAAAATTAAAAAAAAACCTAAAATGACGTTAAATGTATGGCTACAAAAAGAAATGTCTATCTGGGGAAGAACAATCCACAAAAGCAGGCGTTTCAAGATTTGTCTTCCTCTCTCTGACACTAGGGGTCAGTGATTCAACATGCAAAAAAATCAATACGCTTTTTATAGCTTATCGACATAATTTTATTAAGTAATCTATTCTAACTAACCTCAAAGCCACGGAGGCCTTGAAATGCTGGATTCTACAGAGTTAAGTCTTTCTTTTAAAGTGAAATGGGTTTAACATTGTCTAAATAATCCAGACTCTCTGATACATCTCAACAGGTTTAAGTACTGTGGAGGCTTACAGTTTTTGCTGAGATGCCATTATAATGTAGGATGAAAAACTATGTTACTCTGACAATTTCTCACCTCACAAATCAATAATATGGAACAAAGAATTTATAATAAAAAGCAATCAAACATTATTCCTTAGAAAATTGAAAAAATAAAATATATTTTTTAATTCACGATCTTTTTGGGGATGGGTGTAGAATTGAACATTTAATCAACATATACAATTTCCCCATCACATCTCGAGAATATAGTTCAGTCATAAAAGTATTTCCTAAAGGCATAATTGGACTAATAAAAGACTAAAAAACCACGTTATTCCAATCTTTCTTAATGGCGTAGAAACTCAAAGTAAACTATGCACAAACAATCATATCCGTTAAAGTTAAACCCAGCCATTCCTGCCTGCTGCTGGTTAGCAGAATCCCCAAACATCCAATGGGATGCAGCCTGGCTTAGAGACGTACATTTACACAATATATACCCCACCAATTTGAAAATCTCATAATTCATTGACATATCCTCAAGCTACAACTTCTGTAAAAAAAAAGATGAATGTACCCTCTGCTGTCATTTTTGGAGAGAACTAGAACCCTACACACAAAATTCCTTCACACAAAATGTTGGCTAGTTATTTTAAAATATCAAAACCTATTTACACTTTACAGCCATCAGAATTCAAAACTAATATTCATCATTCATTTACTGATCCTTTTAGGGAAACCTCATGCACAAAATGAAAAACAATTTCCTTGTTACTTAATAGATGCTCATGAAGTCATTAAACACAGGATGGGACAAAACTTCTTGCAAAACATTAATTTATATCAATTTTATATCATTTATATAGAATGGTTTAACTGAACGTGATATTGAGAACAGTGACATGAATGTATAAGCCTTGTGACATACACTTGGTTTCTATTTATTGTAACCTTTGTCAATTTTATTTATTTTCCCTTTCCTTTCCTTGTGTTTGTTAAGTTTGTGTCCTCCCTTGGTTTTAAAATGTAAACAAACTGTAAATTTATATATATATATATATATATATATATATATATACACACACACACATACCACATATAGTGCAGTTTTAGGTGGTGGTCACACCGGTCTAGTTGCAGCTAAAGTGCGCATACAACAGCTCCAGGTCAAACTGCTACTGAAGCAACTCCCAGAAACTAGTGCTGCACTCAGTGGTGCAGAGATCAGGCCGATCACAGGGCAGCAGCCACAGACGAAGCACCAAACCAACCAAAACAGACACTTTTTTTCTCAGAGGCTTTATTTGACAAGAGAGAGCAGCACATTGTTGAGAGCCAGATCTGAACTTGTGATGCCTGTAAACATGGTGTAAACATACTTACTGTACATGCAAAATCTAGCTGTACGACAATCAAGTGGTAGTTTATGGAGAAAAGTTTAAAATCTGTTGAAAATTAAGTAATCATCACACTGAGGAGACTCATTCCATCCAAAGGTTATGCATAATTTATCCAAAAATAAACTTTTTTTTTTTACTCTTAAAACACGAATTCAACAAAATAAAGGTGTTCACATATTTTCATTTGTCAGATTAATAAATGTGTGACATTAGCTGAGTTTTAGCCCTGTGTTTCCTAGTGCAACCAGGAAGTGATATTACAAAACTAAAAGATTGCTAAATCGTGATTAACTTTTTTTTGTGGAAAACTTAAACTATATTTATCTTACCTGTATTTTGTATGATTATGTATAAGTAGTCCGATCTGTCATAGGCACTTTAAGGCTTTCATAAGAAATTGTGGATCTCTGTATTGTGAGATACATTTCAAATCTCCAAGATACATAGACAGAGTTGGGAACCTTTTATCTATGATAAATTAACATTTTGGGAGAAAATATGCAGTACATTTGTGTTGTACTGGTGGACAGTGGCTGAGTGACCTCACAGCACCAGGCTCCAGGTTCTACTCCAGGGCTTTTGTGTGTGGAGTTTGCATGTTTGTTTCTGTGTCTATAAATGTTAGATGCATTATTATAGTTATTTAAGATATGTATCCCCCTTTTGTTTCAAAGGCAGACCAAGATTTATATATGTGAATATTACATCTAAAATGCACTTGAATGTAGCAGATGGCAATAAATCTGCAAAGTTGATCAATATTTTCTAAATACATAAATACACGTAACAAATAAATGTATCAGTTAGTTTTGGATCAAATAACAGTTGCGTACATGTGCAACATCCAAATCCAGATACAGATAAAGCCATCACTCAGAACGTGCAGCTGCTGTTCTGTAAGACACATCCTGAACTCCCACATTTCACATGCTACAAGAGAAGTAGGTTTTACGCTGAAGCAACCCTCTCCATTTGTCCAGGCTGGGGACTGGCACAAAGGGGACACACCAGCCCCTTTGTGGCTGGATTAAACCCACCGCCCAAGGTTGTCGTGCAAGGTTAGTGTGGAAGTGATAAGTCATGCTCATGCACAAAGAAAAGACATTTGCAACACAACATTTTGAGAAAGCTGGAACGGGAGGTCTGGGACCTGTGAACCTGTTTGACCCTAACAGCTGACCCTGAGCTGAGGAAAAGGAGGTTAAACAACCTGTGGACTGTAGGTTACACAAAATCCGAAAATCCAGACAGGTTGGCTGGTAGAGTAGTCCGTTCTACCTGATGTATTTCATGTGTTACATGAAATACAAGACATGAACTAGCTTTAGCACCAGATAATATTTAACCTCATCAACAGAGCTTTTTGAGGATGATGAAGGAGGACATCTCCTTGTTGTGGACTCTCCAGACTGCCAGAACTGCAAACACACAAAATCATCAATTCAGAAAAGGGCAAACAGATTAGCGTTAGGTTAACATGACAAACATACCACATTCTGGTAATTTAAAAAAAAAAAAGATTTTTACCTCAACCGGAGCATTCCAAGGAAGATTTGAAGACGTCTTTCATCTCGTAGACTTCTCCATCCTGCAGATCGATCTTGTCGATTGCTCATGTAGACCCTTCAGGCAGTCTTTCTTTGTGATTTCTCAACCTGTCTGACTGACCCTATTGAACTAACTATGACTATATAGCCTTGTTGTTTGGCGACATTTAGCCTGAACTATCCATTTGAATATGAAAAAAAATGGTCGTGCCCTTTGTCCTGAGACTGAAGAGGAAGCTAATGAAAGAGGCCTTGAGTGGACATTTCTCAATAACCTTTAGTCCAGCTGCCTAGAAACTGAAGTAATAATAATGACAACCAATTCAATAATAACCACAACCTACACCAGACCAGTCCGACACCACAACCTACACCAGACCAGTCCAACACCACAACCTACACCAGACCAGTCCAACACCACAACCTACACCAGACCAGTCCAACACCACAAACAACCTACACCAGACCAGTCCGACACCACAACCTACACTTGACCAGTCCAACACCACAACCTACACCAGACCAGTCCAACACCACAACCTACACCAGACCAGTCCAACACCACAAACAACCTACACCAGACCAGTCCAACACCACAACCTACACCAGACCAGTCCAACACCACAACCTACACCAGACCAGTCCGACACCACAACCTACATCAGACCAGTCCAACACCACAACCTACACCAGACCAGTCCAACACCACAACCTACACCAGACCAGTCCGACACCACAACCTACACCAGACCAGTCCGACACCACAAACAACCTACACCAGACCAGTCCAACACCACAACCTACACCAGACCAGTCCGACACCACAACCTACACCAGACCAGTCCAACACCACAACCTACACCAGACCAGTCCGACACCACAAACAACCTACACCAGACCAGTCCGACACCACAACCTACATCAGACCAGTCCAACACCAGACCAAAACACCGGACCAAATAAAAGACTTTATAACAGACTAAAACTGAGCTAAAGTTATTTTTGTGCTTGTTGACCTTGTTGTACCTGGGGGTTGTGGGGCAGGCTCTTCTCCCATCATTTAGAATCTTCATCTTGTAGATCGATGTTGTAGAATCTTCTCTTCAGATGATGTCTCTTGAACCTGTCTCTGATCCTGACCTTTGACCTTGACCTCTGACTATGCTTATAGTTCTGGTTCTGTGAATGTTGAAGTGTGTGTTTGTGCGGTGTGTGCAGTGGCAGTATGTGTGGACCCTGCTCTTTTCTAGTCTTGTAGAGTCTTCTCCGTCTTGTAGATCGATCTTGTGGACTTCTCTGAAGCTGTTTCTCTGTGGTTCCTGAACCTGTCTGTCTATGACCCTGACCTGACCCTGACTTCTGACCCTAAGCCTGAGCCTACTCTGACTATAGCTATTGTTTGTACTGAGACTGAAGCAGATAATACTTTTATACAGACTACAAACTGACTAAATGACTGAAATTAACTTTTAGACAAATGCAAACACTGCAAACATTTCAAAAGAATCTTTCCATCGACGTCAGACCAGTCGGTCACCACAGACCAACCTGCACCAGACAAAATGAAAGCCTTTGTAACAAAGTACAATTCTAAAGTTATTTTTGTGCTTGTTCTTACCTTGTTGTTCAGGCCCTTCTCCAGTCTTGTAGCTTCTTCTCCATCTTGTCGACTGATCTTGTAGAATCTTCAGGTGGCGTTTCTTTTCTACTTCTGAACCTGTCTGTCTCTGATCCTGACCTGACCCTGACCTCTGACCCTAAGCCTGAGCCTCCTCTGACTATAGCTATAGTGTGACCTGGTTCTGTGAATGTTGAAGTGTGTGTTTGTGCGGTGTGTGCAGTGGCAGTATGTGTGGACCCTGCTCTTTTCTAGTCTTGTAGAGTCTTCTCCGTCTTGTAGAACGATCTTGTAGACTCTTCTCTTCACACGATGTTTCTTTGTGAATCCTGAACCTGTCTGTCTCTGATCCTGACCTCTGACCCTGACCTCTGACCCTAAGCCTGAGCCTCCTCTGACTATAGCTGTTGTTAAAAGAACATATGTTCCACTTGTTGCTGGTGTTTCATGTCTTACATTTGCAAGACAAACATTACATTTTAAGTAACAAAGACAGCTACACCTGTGGAAGGGTTAGATTAGCACGGCAAGACTGGACAGTCTAAAAACCTGGAAATTCAAATGGTTAGTAACATATGGTAACATTTTAGCTTAGCAGTGGTCAACACAGATTATGTAACACATGTGCTACAATTGGTTGACAAAATTTTAGCAAACAAAACGTGTTTAACAGAACGTCTGCTACAGTTGCCGCAGACGTATGTCATGTCTTACATTTGCAAGACATGAACTAGTTTTAGCAAGTCATAACTAGCTTTAGCTCAAGATAATATTTTACATCCAAAAAATGTTTGTACCTTTTGGACCCGGGGTCCTGGGACATGCTCTTCTCCAGTCTTGTAGAGTCTTCTCCATCTTGTCGATTGATCTTGTAGAATCTTCAGGTGGTGTTTCTTTTCTACTTCTGAACCTGTCTGTCTCTGATCCTGACCTGACCCTGACCTCTGACCCTAAGCCTGAGCCTCCTCTGACTATAGCTATAGTGTGACCTGGTTCTGTGAATGTTGAAGTGTGTCTTTGTGCGGTGTGTGCAGTGGCAGTATGTGTGGACCCTGCTCTTTTCTAGTCTTGTAGGATCTTCTCCGTCTTGTAGATCGATCTTGTAGACTTTTCTGAAGCTCGATGTAAACCCTCATTCGTCCAGGTGTGGTCCATCGTAGAAAGGGGTTCAGAGGTTGTCATCCGGACGCCGTTTAAAGATCGAGACGTTTCGACTTTTATCCAAAAGTCATTGTCAATCAGAGAGCTGGTATGGGAACCTGGGCCTTATATGCTACTCTAAGTAGTGGGAGTCCAGCCCCCAGGGAGGAGTCACTGCACTCCTGTCTTTGTTATAAGATTGTTTGTTTGTCACCTGGGATTTAATTAATTGGTCTATCTTGTTGATTAATGGTTGGCCTCACCTAGTTTCACCTGTGTCTAAAGGTCTATTGTTATCTTGATAGCTGGCTGTTGCTCCCTCCTCACTACTGATTGCCTCATTAGCATTTGACTGGTCTATTGATCTGGACCAAGGTGTCAGGATGCTGTCATAAATTTTGGCTAAATTAAATCTTAAGCCCCCATTCCTGTTCAGGGAAGGATTTTCTCTTTTTACAAAAATGGCCTCCTTTACTCCTCTTTCAAACCAGTTCTTCTCTCTGCTCAAAATCTTCACCTCACTGTCCTCAAACGAGTGATTTGTAGCTTTTAGATGCAGATGGACTGCACTCTGCGGTCCGGTGGAGGAACATCTTCTGCTTTTCTGAAGCTGTTTCTCTGTGGCTCCTGAACCTGTCTGTCTATGGCTCTGACCTGACCCTGACCTCTGACCCTAAGCCTGAGCCTACTCTGACTATAGCTATTGTTTGTACTGAGACTGAAGCAGATAATACTTTTATACAGACTACAAACTGACTAAATGACTGAAATTAACTTTTAGACAAATGCAAACACTGCCAACATTTCAAAAAATTATTTCCATCGACGCCAGACCAGTCGGTCACCACAGACCTACCTGCACCAGACAAAATGAAAGCCTTTGTAACAAAGTGCAATTGAGCTAAAGTTATTTTTGTGCTTGTTCTTACCTTGTTGTTCAGGCCCTTCTCCAGTCTTGTAGCATCTTCTCCATCTTGTCGATCGATCTTGTAGAATCTTCAGGAGGCGTTTCTTTTTTACTTCTGAACCTGTCTGTCTCTGATCCTGACCTGACCCTGACCTCTGACCCTAAGCCTGAGCCTCCTCTGACTATAGCTATAGTGTGACCTGGTTCTGTGAATGTTGAAGTGTGTGTTTGTGCGGTGTGTGCAGTGGCAGTATGTGTGGACCCTGCTCTTTTCTAGTCTTGTAGAGTCTTCTCCGTCTTGTAGAACGATCTTGTAGACTCTTCTCTTCACACGATGTTTCTTTGTGAATCCTGAACCTGTCTGTCTCTGATCCTGACCTCTGACCCTGACCTCTGACCCTAAGCCTGAGCCTCCTCTGACTATAGCTGTTGTTAAAAGAACATATGTTCCACTTGTTGCTGGTGTTTCATGTCTTACATTTGCAAGACAAACATTACATTTTAAGTAACAAAGACAGCTCCACCTGTGGAAGGGTTAGATTAGCACGGCAAGACTGGACAGTCTAAAAACCTGGAAATTCAAATGGTTAGTAACATATGGTAACATTTTAGCTTAGCAGTGGTCAACACAGATTATGTAACACATGTGCTACAATTGTTCTACAAAATGTTAGCAAGCAACACGTGTCATCTTTAACAGAACGTCTGCTACAGTTGCCGCAGACGTATTACATGTCTTACATTTGCAAGACATGAACTAGTTTTAGCAAGTCATAACTAGCTTTAGCTCAAGATAATATTTTACATCCAAAAAATGTTTGTACCTTTTGGACCCGGGGTCCTGGGACATGCTCTTCTCCAGTCTTGTAGAGTCTTCTCCATCTTGTCGAATCTTCGGGTGGCGTTTCTTTTCTACTTCTAACCTGTCTGCTCTGATCCTGACCTGACCCTGACCTCTGACCCTAAGCCTGAGCCTCCTCTGACTATAGCTATAGTGTGACCTGGTTCTGTGAATGTTGAAGTGTGTGTTTGTGCGGTGTGTGCAGTGGCAGTATGTGTGGACCCTGCTCTTTTCTAGTCTTGTAGGATCTTCTCCGTCTTGTAGAACGATCTTGTAGACTTTTCTGAAGCTGTTTCTTTGTGCCTCCTGAACCTGTCTGTCTATGACCCTGACCTGACCCTGACCTCTGACCCTAAGCCTGAGCCTATTCTGACTATAGCTATTGTTTGTACTGAGACTGAAGCAGATAATACTTTTATACAGACTACAAACTGACTAAATGACTGAAATGAACTTTTAGACAAATGCAAACACTGCAAACATTTCAAAAGAATCTTTCCATCGACATCAGACCAGTCGGTAACCACAGACCAATCTGCACCAGACAAAATGAAAGCCTTTGTAACAAAGTACAATTGAGCTAAAGTTATTTTTGTGCTTGTTCTTACCTTGTTGTTCAGGCCCTTCTCCAGTCTTGTAGCTTCTTCTCCATCTTGTCGATTGATCTTGTAGAATCTTCAGGTGGTGTTTCTTTTCTACTTCTGAACCTGTCTGTCTCTGATCCTGACCTGACCCTGACCTCTGACCCTAAGCCTGAGCCTCCTCTGACTATAGCTATAGTGTGACCTGGTTCTGTGAATGTTGAAGTGTGTGTTTGTGCGGTGTGTGCAGTGGCAGTATGTGTGGACCCTGCTCTTTTCTAGTCTTGTAGAGTCTTCTCCGTCTTGTAGATCGATCTTGTAGACTTTTCTGAAGCTGTTTCTTTGTGCCTCCTGAACCTGTCTGTCTGAGACCCTGGTCTATGATCCTGAACCCTAAGCCTGACCTCTGACCCTAAACTTAAGCTTATTCTGACTACAAAGCTTTTGGTTGGCAATTGGCTAAAAATGTTGAAAAGTGTGTTTGTGCTGTGTGTTGAGTACTTTTTTATATTTAGGCTACAAACACACTAAAGAACTAAACAGAACTATCAAACAAAGCACACCACATTTCCATTTCAAACCATATATTCAACCTACACCAGACCAGTCCAACACCACAACCTACACCAGACCAGTCCGACACCACAAACAACCTACACCAGACCAGTCCGACACCACAAACAACCTACACCAGACCAGTCCAACACCACAAACAACCTACACCAGACCAGTCCAACACCACAAACAACCTACACCAGACCAGTCCGACACCACAAACAACCTACACCAGACCAGTCCAACACCACAACCTACACCAGACCAGTCCAACACCACAACCTACACCAGACCAGTCCAACACCACAAACAACCTACACCAGACCAGTCCAACACCACAAACAACCTACACCAGACCAGTCCGACACCACAAACAACCTATACCAGACCAGTACAACACCACAACCTACACCAGACCAGTCCAACACCACAAACAACCTACACCAGACCAGTCCAACACCACAACCTACACCAGACCAGTCCAACACCACAAACAACCTACACCAGACCAGTCCGACACCACAAACAACCTACACCAGACCAGTCCAACACCACAAACAACCTACACCAGACCAGTCCAACACCACAAACAACCTACACCAGACCAGTCCGACACCACAAACAACCTACACCAGACCAGTCCGACACCACAAACAACCTACACCAGACCAGTCCGACACCACAAACAACCTACACCAGACCAGTCCGACACCACAAACAACCTACACCAGACCAGTCCAACACCACAACCTACACCAGACCAGTCCAACACCACAACCTACACCAGACCAGTCCAACACCACAAACAACCTACACCAGACCAGTCCAACACCACAACCTACACCAGACCAGTCCAACACCACAAACAACCTACACCAGACCAGTCCAACACCACAACCTACACCAGACCAGTCCAACACCACAAACAACCTACACCAGACCAGTCCAACACCACAACCTACACCAGACCAGTCCAACACCACAAACAACCTACACCAGACCAGTCCGACACCACAACCTACACCAGACCAGTCCGACACCACAAACAACCTACACCAGACCAGTCCAACACCACAACCTACACCAGACCAGTCCGACACCACAACCTACACCAGACCAGTCCAACACCACAACCTACACCAGACCAGTCCAACACCACAACCTACACCAGACCAGTCCAACACCACAACCTACACCAGACCAGTCCAACAACAACCTACACCAGACCAGTCCAACACCACAAACTAACAAATGCTCAATAAATGTAAACACCAAAAACAACCTCAAAGTAAAAAACAACAACAACCGAAAACAGCACAAACAACGATGTCAGACCAAATCCAAGCCTCAACAACAGATTACAAATAAGCTTAAGTTGTTTTCAGCGTCCCTGTTTCACCTGGCCCTCTGTGAGTCCTGATTACCACAGGTGTGCGAGTGCAGAGGGTCTTATGCCCTGTGGAGGTGGGGCCTCAGCTGTATGTCCCGCCCAATAAAAAGAGTAAACCAATAGGAAACCTGACTTTCTCCAGGACCAATGAAATCCTCCAAAACATACCAAAGCTCGCAAAACCCGCCCTTCCTATGACATGTGACCAATGACCAATCAGAGCTCTAAAATGTAACTGTGAGGAGTTCAAATGTATCTGGGCTTAAATGCCCCATTTTTTGTTGCACTGTATGGCTTTCTGCAGCTTCATCGTTTTAAATTTTTTCTCCATTGGTTTGGCTCATTTCTTGAAACAGAAATGACATTCTCAAAACTCTAAGATCATTTCGCAAAACAGTCTCACAGTTCTGCTCAACACTATAGCTCACCTGCAGAAGCTCATGTCTCTCTGTTGAGGATGCAGTGCTCTACCTTCTATCAATACAGCCGTGCTTGCTCCAGGAGAAGTTGAACAGCATGGCTGTGGAGCCCCACCTGGTGAGCTGGATAACGGACTACCTTACTAACAGGCCACAGTTTGTCCGGAAAGGGGCCTTAACATCTTCCACACTGACCTGCAGCACTGGAGCGCCCCAGGGCACAGTGTTATCACCCCTCCTCTTCACCCTCTATACAACTGACTTTCAATACAACTCTGATACATGCCACATGCAGAAGTTTTCTGACGACACTGCAATTGTGGCATGTATAAGGGAGGGTGAAGAGGGGGAGTATAGGAACTTGGTTGAGGACTTTGAGGGCTGGTGTCAGCTGAACAAGCTTCAGCTGAACATCTTAAAGACTAAGGAGATGGTGCTTGATTTTCACCGGGCACCATCCTCCCCACGTCCTATCACTATTGACGGAACAGAGGTGGAGGTGGTCCCCTCTTACAAGTACTTGGGACTTCAGTTGGACAATAAACTCAACTGGTCACAAAACATGGACACACTGTACAAAAAGGGTCAGAATAGGATGTATTTCCTAAGGAGACTGGCCTCTTTTAATGTCTGTTCTGTGCTGTTGAACATGTTCTACCAGACTATTGTGTCCAGTGTTGTTTTTTATGCTGTTGTATGTTGAGGCGGCAACGCAAGGAAAAGGGACACTCTGAGACTAAATCGGCTCATAAGGAAAGCGGGTTCTGTGGTTGGACTGAGCCTGGACTCTGTGGAGAAGGTGGTGGAGCAGAGGACGTTGGCCAGGATTAAAGCGATCCTGTCCAATCAGTGCCACCCCCTGTACTCAGTCTTTTTCCATAAGAGGAGCTCTGTGAGTACGAGACTCCTCTCACTGAGCTGCTCCACGGACAGGCCTCGTGCCATCAGACTGTATAATGCAGCCACCTCAGGGAGGGGCAGGAGATGACAAGTTGTGCTGCTGTTTTTTTAAGACACTGATTTCAATGCCTTTAACTCCCTATGGACTTAAATTATTTTGTAGCTGTTTAGTGTGGTATGTATTAACTACCACCTTTTAATCTTTTATGAGGTCTACTTGAATGTGTCTTTCTTTTTTTATGTATGTATGAATGTGAGCAACGGACAGCAATGCAATTTCCTTTGGGATTAATAAAGTATTTATCTAATCTAATCTAATCTCCCAGAACAGTTCACTTCTGTGTCAAAACTACATTTCTGTCTAATATGAATAGTCAATGCCCCTAAAATGAATTGTCCCCTTGGCATTGTGTCTCTGCAAGTCAAAATGTTTAGATGTGTCACTGACAGAGGACCAGCTCACACTGGACACAAAACAAGGATTTTACACTAAGAGGAGCCTCCAAGGTTTGAAATGGCAATTCTAACCATTTTTATTCATACACATAAAGTAAGTTCCATACATGTGTAAAAAGAACATTTACATTACAGTAATAAAATGTAATACAGTAACAAGCACAACATCAAAAAACAAGGATTTATTCAATTCAATGTATCAAATATTCCAAGATATTCATAGATGGTGTTCATAGTATTATATTCTTGACCAGTTTTGACAGTTGAACAGACTGTTGTGCATGTGATACTTATACAATGAAATCATGCAACATGTTTGGAGAGAATGATCATTAGACTGAGAATCAACTCCTCAGTTTGGATCGACAAGATCTGTTCATTTGACAAATGTGCTAAATGTAGCTAACTGTGTGAACTGTAGGCGACTTGTACTTAATCATTTGCAAAGATGCACTGAGACAGTTGAAACATGGACTAAGACAATTGCCATTTGATCAAATTAATGAGAAGTTCCATTGTGTTGTGAACAATTGCCAAGAGGTTTGGAGGATTGTCCATGTTATTTTGAAAATGTAATTTCTGTTACAAGAAATGAGCCAAACCAATAGAGAAAAACTGTAATAAGCGCCTCCAGCAGCAGTCTCACTTTGGGTTCTTTTTCGAGGCAGTTACAATACAGCACCACCTGCTGTTCAAGTGTGAGAATATGACTTATAGACTGCATAACACTTTTTGTTTATGGGTATGAGCCACTGTGAAATTAATATAAATTAACAAAGCGTGAACTACTAAGTTTTTAAATTGTTATGGTTTTGAAAAAGGTTAGGTTAATGAACAGGTCATAGAAATGGCTAAGGTTAAGAAAATAACCTTAGCTGTTACTGAGTCATCTTTATGTATTTTAATCGAAATTATTCATAAATTCTTATTTGATGGTATAAAAAATGTTAACTTTGGGTTAAGGTTTATGCAAAAATGTGACAATAAAACTTTCACTCAATCTGTTGGACTATTTTCATCCACACAATTTTGCGGCTGTTGTGATTCGTGAAACTGCAGCTGCAGGTCCCCCAGGTCTTACCTACCTCCATAAACTCGACTGAAAGACCCGCCTCTCTCGCTCCGATTGGTCAGATTCACGTGGGAACATAGAACACAGCACTCGATTTTGCAATGAAAACTTTTGCTCTGTCAGAAAACACACTTTTGATAGTTTATTACCCACTTTAAAGATTAAAGCAGGTTTTTGGCCCCAGAGTTTGCTGCTGACTCACCACAGTCTGGATTAGACCCAAGACGTTATTCAGAGCCAGATCAACAAATGTATACTGAGTTAAAATGATCCACTATCAACAATTATTCATGGGTGGGTTTCAGAATAATGTCAGATTAGGACTGTTAAATTAACAATTTAATACAAAATATTATTTTTTGTATTTTGTATTTTTTAAATAATGAAAAAGCCTCAAAATGTCACCTACAACATGAAACTGAAACCCATAAATTGTAATAGTATCTGTTTATACTTTATACACAGAATATAAGATAATTGAGGGCTATACACAGGCCATTAACAATCAAACATTGTGTAAGTGAAATGATGTTAATATCCACCCTTATGCTTTGACTTCTTTGAATGAGTTTATATATTAAACCTACTAACTCCTTGTTGACAGCACAAAAAGAAAGAAATTGACGCACATAATGGCAAAGGCAAAGTGAGAGAATCCAGGTAAAAAAGCAGAATGATGATAACACAAATGAATTCACACATATTCATTTAGTTCAACTATAGAAGAGAGACAGAGGGAAGATTCTAGAGAAGTGAATCTCAACCTTTACTCTGAATTTTATCCTGTAGGTTTGGTAGTATTAATCTCATACAGTTGTAATAATAGCCTCCAGTTTAAACTCTGAGGAGACTAAACCATGAGGACATGCTCAAAGACTACAAAGCAGGACTTGACCCAAACCATAGAAGATGTACTATATGTACCTGTGCCATACCAGGTAAGAAGAGGGATTAGAAAGAACGCACTTTTCCCTTTCTTTCATGTGGAACAAGCCTCCCATGGGCGGGAAAGTTGAATCGTGAACAGCAGCACGTCGTTGTCTCGTCATCCTCCTTCTTTGTCTGAAGCTTCCTGCCGACATCTCACAGAAGAATAAGGAATCAAGAGCTGAAGATGTCCACACAAACAGTCGGCCAAACAACGAGCTGATAAACAGCTGTGGTCCAAACACTTATCTCACTCCACAGACAATATTGACTTCATCTACACAGAAAAGCCCTGTGTCAATATTCCAGTGCAGTCCTTTCTGTCTGATGGAGACGCTTCAGCTAAAGCCAGTCTAATGCTGCTGGAATGATACTTTTGTTTCAAATTATGCACAAAATCACACAGAAAACTGTAGCACTATATTCAGGTGTGTATTGATGAATTATAAACACACTTCTGTTTTTCAGCCGGGGGTTTAGAGGGGCAGGTCTGTGTAGGATTTTGATTGGCCACCCCAGGTCCTCCACTGACTTTTATTCATTGGCTATTGAGTTTATTCTGGGTCAAGTATTTACAACAAAATGACTGAAGGCTCTTCCTGGAATTGAACAAAATAATCATAAATACAAATGTTTGGATAAAAGTTACACCGGAATACTGAAAATGTAAGCGTTCAATTCTCATTTTGTGCTTAATTTTGAGTGCGAGCGGTGGCTGAGAGATGTTCAGGGACAACTAGTAATTTAGGGGTTTATATCACTTTTTTTTTTTTTTCCTTTTACCAACTTCGGCTGAAATGAAATAAAACAACCAACAATGCCACAGAGGTTTTTTTTATTTAAATTAAATATAACTAAACAAAAAGGACACATTACCTCAATTTACTTTTATCTATCAAATGTCAAATTTTATTTACTTATGGTTTTACTCAATTTATTTGGAGTTCAATGTTTAAGTTTCACCAGCAACAATAATTACCTCTAAATGTCCACCGTGTGTCCGCTCCTGCTTGCTGATCCAGCAGGAGGAGGCCTGGTTAGTACTTGGATGGGACACCGCTGGAACAGGAGGTGACAGTGGGAGCTTTGAGAATGGAATCACAGCCCAAATTCAAATAGATAAAGAACTTTTGTTGATATGATAATGCCATGTTTAGCTCAGAAGCACAAAGAAGTAGAGTGTGTGTGTGTGTGTGTGTGTGTGTGTGTGTGTGTGTGTGTGTGTGTGTGTGTGTGTGTGTGTGTGTGTGTGTGTGTGTGTGTGTGTGTGTGTGTGTGTGTGTGTGTGTGTGTGTGTGTGTGTGTGTGTGTGTGTGTGTGTGTGTGTGTGTGTGTGTGTGTGTGTGTGTGTGTGTATGATTTGTGTTCACTTTCACATTTTCCATTTTCAATTCACATTTTAAACACAGTTTTGTCGCTTTTAGTCGTTTTTTGGTGCACTAAGTCACATTTGTTGTTTTTAGACATATTTTTATCGCTTTTAGTCGCGCTTTTATAGCTTGTTTCAGAACATGTTTGTACAAATCCAAACTACAGTGTGAGCAGTTTTTATTCAAATCAAAGTAAGACATTTTGTTGTTGGTGGAAGAAATTATTGCACTTAAGAAACTGCAGCCTTTGCAATTTACTAATTGCCTCCATTAAATTTGTGATTTTTGTATGGATTTTGTTTAATTGTGCAGCCCTGGCCTTTAAGAGGTAAATAAAGTCATCTGCTCAAACACTTCAGAGGCTAAACATCAGGAGAAAAAGTGTAACAGTGAGACACGATTTGACGATTTCACAAAAACAGCAGATTGTCACGGGACAAGCTCACAAAAAAGACCTAGGTGGTGAACTGAGAAGGGCTGATGTGCTGGTTGTGCCGTATGTGCCGTATGTGCCGTATGTGCCGTATGTGCCGTGTGTGCCGTGTGTGCTGGATGTGCCGTGTGTGCCGGGTGTGCCGTACGTGCTGTAAGACGTGGTTATATTGTAATGTTTACTACCAGGGCAATGGCTCCACTTGACCAGGCTGAAATCTGCTGAAGCCTGATGAGAGGGAACACTAACATCTGCTGCTGTCGGTAGTAAATGGAGCCAACTGTTCAGCGCATGGCAACAGTTCTGGAGCTCTAAACGTCACAACATAACAGAGGATCCACGAGAGCCACAGTGACAGCACAGCCAGGGACGACGGCCTGGAGAGGAGCACAGAGAACTGCAGCATCGGCAAAACATCACAGACACGCCTTCTACTGGGAGCAATGTGACTGGAGAACACATGTTTGGCATGTTCGGTACAACAGTGGCTACTGACTACAGTTTTTGCCCCCCAACCCAAAGATCACTGGTTTAATCTCCAACCAATGCATACTGCGTTACAGGAAACAGTGATATGTTGTTTTTTTTCCCTGATAGTGTCGATAGCAGCTTATTATTACACACTTGTCCATTGACTTCCCGTTCAGAACTGCAGAACACAGTTGAATTTCAGTGAAGCAAAGCAGCAGAATTTCATTTACATGTTTTAACCTTTTATGAACTCCATAGAACAAGTTTGCATTGGAATTTTTTGCCATTTTTGCTGCAGTGTCAATTTTAGGACTCTCACACAATTTGTGATTAATAATACCATGTTAAATATTTCATATAGATAAAATGCTCAATAAATCACACACGTACAAAGAACTAGAATTTTTTTTTCTTTTACTTTTTCTTTAGTAACAATAGACAATGCTAGTAAAACATTATGTACACAGTTAACCAGCAAAAAAAGTTGATGTAGTGTTTAGCCCCACTTTTCTTGAAACTACAGGGACACAGCAGGAGAGCGAGAGCAAGCTGTCACCAAGCTTTTCACAGCTCCTCATTATGTTTATTTATTTATTGTATTTTTTATCATTATTTTTTAAATAGCTATCTTTAATGCTTGTTTTAAATCCCTTTGTCTGTTGGTGTTCCTTGGGATTAATAAAGTACTACGTAAGTATGATGCATTATTATAATCATTATACATACAAGTTTATCCATTGAAATCACAGTATGTTCCACTTTGCTTTTGCTCCATACAATGTTTTTCTTTACAAACTTTTAAATGGTCTGATTTAAATAATCACAAGGAAGTACAAAAGGTGGGCGGGGTTGGGGGATCTGCCTGCACTCATACATGACTCACTCATGGATCCATCTACAGCATAAAGCTAATGGTGATGGACATTGTTATAATATGGTTAAAGCTGGATTTGACAGAATGTCTTCTTTATTGTCCTTGGCCATCATGATCATGTAACACAGTCTGATGGTGACAGTGAATGGATGTGTCTCTCAATCCTGTAGTTGAGTCGCGTTTCCAAAAACTGTGCGGACAAAAGAGAGCTGAGCAGAACATTAAAGTTGAATGAGTGTAAAGTAGGACAATCCTGTCTCTTCTCTGCAGACGCAGCCTCGCAGTGAACCGTCACGTTTTACATTTGATATTTGTTATTCTCTATAGGTTGACACTGCATTTTCAAACTGAATCATCAAATCTATTTGTGACGCGTAGGTGTATCTAGGACAGAATATAATAATCCCCAATCATGAGTCACCTACGTGTTTCTAAAAGAGAAGGGATGACTGCCAAAAGAACAGAAGAAAGAAACAGGCACTTTCATGACTTGGTGCTGACTTGATTCCATTTCCACAGTGTTTGAATCGTTACGAATGGGAAGTACATGTTTAGACTTTGTGGAGCTGGTATCCATGTTTTAATAGTGTTCCCTCATCGAAAATATTCCTGGAATAGTTTTTAGCGTCAGTCATTCTTGTTTGATGAATCCTGTTTAATAAGTTCTCTCCCTCTGAGCCAAACAAGAAGACTCAGTTTCAAATGTCCCAGGTTTGTGACATCAAAGGTAGAACTCTGAAGGTTTTTAATGCCCCAGTGGATAAACATTTAAGGCAGAAAAATCACTAAAATAAATGCAGCATGTTTTGTTTAGTTTTGGTTTAATTGCACTGAAAACCTGTGTCCTTGCTGAGAGTAGGCTTGAATCTCCACAAACCTGACTCGTACTTGGCCGTGGAAATGTTGTGCCTTTGGGTATAATTTTCCACAGTAACATATCTGTCTGCATGGATCATTTCCCCCATGGAATTACTGTAAATACTGTGTCTTTAACCCGGTTGACGTCCACACTCATGTACTGTTAGCGCCCTTTTACTCCACTTTTTTGACAGCTATAAAAATATGATAGATCGTTTATTTGAACTTTTTTTGCTTAAATCTTTTAATCCACTTCAGTTTTGTCTAAAAATACTGAATTTAGGAAAACATCTAAGATTCTGAATGGTCATATGGAAAAACTAAATTGCAAAAGTGCTGAAAATGTTACCCAAAATGGCCCATTTTTCATATAAAATATGAAGATAGTTTATACCTTTTGGACATGTCAAAGATTAATGACAACATTAGCTTTGAGAAGTTTTAGTTTTTTCTCCTACTTTTCATGTTAGCGGCATTTTTCACCGATTGACTTTCATTATCACCACTTTTTTTAATTGCTCTGCAGTGACACTGGAAAAAAGTGGTTTTCCAATTATTTGTGGATTTAGATTACACATTTTACAAACATTTTTACAAACAACACACAAACACACACACACACACACACACACGCACACACAGACACACGCACACGCGCGCGCACGCACACACACACAAACACACATACACATGCTCACGCACACACGCACACACACACACACACACACACACGGACACACACACAAACACGCACACCCACACACACACACACACACACACACACTCACACACACACGTAATGCCTTCAACAATAAAAGTGCTGCAGACCAAGATGACGTGCAGATTAAGTGTGATGTGGAGATTTTGTTGTGGATTGTCCCGGTCCAAACACATGACCTTAATACTCAAATGAGTTTAGTGTGGAGAGAGGACAGCAGCGGCGGGCAGGGGTCCAGGGGTCCCACACACACACACACACACACACACACACACTGAAGCACAGAGCAGGCCTGACCTCCAGTGGTCGTACGCAGTAACGCACAGCTCTCTGGCTCAGCACCTTCACCAGAAACCGAGCAGATCCTGAGCATCTTTAATTTCTTGAAATAGTTTGCATTAATGTTTATTGATATCAGTAGATTTAGGCTACAGTCCCTCGCCAATTTGAAGCACTTTTATTTTATCTGATTTCAAGTCAAAAATGGTATTAGGAAACTCTTTTCCCCGATCCAAATCAAATGTAAGCTGTCTCAGGAAATACATTTGTCCTATGCATTAGAATCATCTCCTCA